>WAAB01018928.1:32506-144182 GCA_013389865.1 Piaya cayana
TCTCTTCCAACCTGGTGATTCTATGATTCTATGAAGTGTAGCTGTACACTACTAAACCATAGTCCTGGGTAATTAATCTACCCGTCTTTTAAATACCTCCAGGGACGTTTACTCAACCACCTCCCTGGGCAGCCTGTTCCAGTGCCCGATAACACTTCTGATGAAGAAATTTTTCCTGATGTCTAATCTGAACTTGCCCTGACGCAATGTGAGGTCATTTCCTCTTGTCCGACTGCCAGTCACTTGGGTTCTACCACCTATCACCTGAGATATTTAAGCACTACCAATCAACTCCTATACCTTAGTTAGTCAGACACATGAGAACATCTATGGAAAAGGCTGGTCTCTAAAGGTACTGTCATGGGTAAAAATAAAACGCGAGATGAAAAAATGTGCAAAATACATATTTCACAAGTGACCTAGTGAAAAACTTAGAACTAGGTTCAAAATGGATGACAGCTGTATTCCTCTGCTTAACAAATGACCCAGTTTATGAATCCAAACACAGGGTTTTTGTCCTCCAAAAAGAAGATGATGGCAGCTGTGGATTAGGAATAGGTTCATATTTTGTCTTTGAAGTAAGTTGCTATACTGTAACATTTAAAAATAAGAGTTAGGTATATCATTGTAATACAAAATACATAGGTTTTCCCAGTCCATTACCTCTACATTAATTAAAAATAAAAAATAAACCTACATACATGTTCTGCTTAATTATTTGCAATTCCTTGGAGGCTGCTGTGGGCCTTTCCATTTAAGAAGTGGACTAAACTGCTTTTCTAAACTCTCTACTCCTTTTTAGGAAACTCCCTCTTGAATGAGAAGTTACTTTATGGTTATCCATACCAAGCCTATGTAAGCTTATATGTTTCATATAAGATCTTAATTTATAAACTAAACAAAGAGCTGTACAGATGCTATAGGAATCATTTAGCTTTTTCAAACACAGATTATTTAACCTATCAGACAGATTTATTTGAATTGTACTTCATTTCAACTGACAGCCAAAAAAAAAAAATCTTTATTTCATAGCAAAGCATTGCTGGAACAACACACACCACAAGTTTGCTCAGTTATCTAAAATACTTTCTGAGGTAGATCCCTTACAACGTGGCTACCCATCCACAAGCAGCTCCTTGAGCTGGCAAATAATAGCACAGCTTCCTATTTTTCAACTTGTAGTGAAGAATAAATTCTACATGTAGGAAATTACTGTTCTGCTTAAGACTAAACTAAAAATTACCTGAGGAAATCTGGTCTAAAATAGATTAAAGTAGAACGTGTTTGTTCACTCAAGCTCACATTGGGTACAGAACTGAATATGGGGAGTGTCTTCTTACTCTCCAGCAACTGCCCTGGAGTATTCCTCATTTCACACCTTGTATTTGAAATCACAGCATGAAACTAGCAGTTTTTGAAATAAAAGCTTTGCTGTGGGACAGCACTAAAAGATAAAAGGCAGCAAAGCATGTAATGTCATGTAATGTCTTCCCTCAGTGTGTTTCCCCTACGAAGTCCCTATATCTGGATTCCAGCGAAGAGCCAGGTTTTTGTTTTCCCTTATTGTAACTATTTACACCTGACTAAAAACACTTCCAGAAAACACTTTTTTCTCCCCTCCAGAAAACACTTTATGTCCCACCTATGCCACACAGTCATTACTACTCTGAGGGGTACTTAACAAATCTTTGATACAGGCAGATTTGGGGCATTTGCCCCATGCATTTAATACAGCAAATTAAAAAGCAAAAGTGGTTTGAAATAAAAGAAATCTTTAAGCGTTGAAACTAACAGTGTTTACAATAAATGTGTAGAATAAAAGATGTCTAAATAGAAGTACAACATCCCAACGACTGGAAATTGTTCAAAATTATGTTTCTTGCTATGGATGGAAGAGGAAGTGCTGTATACCACTGCTTGTTAGGGGAAGAGTAAGGGACAAGAAGAATAGGGACAAATAGTAGCACACTATATAGAAGTGTTTAGTACTGTGACTATGAAAAGCAGATCCATGCAACAAAGCAAACAGACCACCTCTCACATTCCCATCACTCAACATGAAAACTACGTGGGAGGTAAGTCACACTATAGCTTGTTCCTACTTGCACCCAAGCAGTATCTATGTTCTGCAGAAACTGAAGCCCTATCCAGAGTACCACTTCTGCTGTCTTGTACCTACCACAAGAGCATTATTCATATTTCAAGAGGGTGGCTGTGAATTTTCTGATACTGTGATGTCTTCTGCACATGAGAGGTGTTTGTCTTTAGAAGCTGTTTCTTTAAGTGCTGCTCTCCTGTGGCTTTACAGAAGCCTCCCAAGCATCACAGTTTGGCTGCTCTGAAATTCAGCTGGTGTCATGAGCCAGGAACTTCTTGGGAATGGTTCAAATGCAACTCCCATTCTAAGATGGTAACACAAAACTAAGAGCAGAGCAACTGCTGCACAATGAAAGTTCAAGGTGTAGAGGGAAGGCCGACATCACCACATTAGCCTGGGGTGCACCACTGCTTGTCTGATCTAGCCCCATCTGATAAAGAAATCCATGAGGACCTATGGTCACCTCTGAACTGTTCCTGACTCTTCCCTTTTTTATGGCTCTTGGTTATCAAACCATGGCTCTTGGTCAGATATAGCCTATAGAAACAATACTATTTTGAATATGTTACTTATGTTAACTTTTGATGCTACCACTGTCATTCATCCACTCTCTGAAGGGGAAAAAAAAAAGAAAAAGTGTTCTAGTATCTCCTCCCTGCTAGATTCTATTATTGATAATACTAGAGATAAAAACTGCAATATGTACTAATATTTTAATGGATCAATAGCAAAATAAATTATTCGGTCTGGTCTTCAAAATTCACTGCTATGAACAAAGTTTGAGTTCCTAATAAAGACATCTGAACTTTTACTACTCTCAAGTGCTCTGGATTCACAGCAATTGAAGTGCCATACAGTACCTATCATCTTCAGTCTTGATTTGGCAGACACTTATTAAAAGTGAATCAACTTCAAAAGGGATGAATCACACATGTGAAATTAACACACATGTAAGTGTTTGCCGGAGTGGGGCCTTAGGGTGCACACCTTGCACCAACTGCCTTTAAAGAAATGCAGGTGTAATGTATATCCAAACTTGATTGGCTTCATTCTTTTTAAGGCTTGCTCCCCTAGCAACTGGAATGGTTACAGCAGGATCACCTTAAGTTTCACTTGTTCAGTTTTCTGCACTGAAAGTGGTAATATCATGCTCAGATACCATAAGGACAGGCTTCAGTGCGCTTCCGGAGTCAGTGGTAGTTAGATTTTTCACTCTGCCTTAGATTTCCTGTAGTAATATAAATGTAACCTTGCAAAATATCCAGTATTTAAATTCATATTTACGTGGGAGGTAATTTTACTGCCTCTAATCTGATGTTCTCACAGCAATGTATGAGCAACTTCTCATTTTCAACCTTTTAGGCTGCTCTACAAGCAAATGGAACGGATTTTACTACATAAAATATACACTGATTTTATTCAAGACATTTTCCTGCTTAGAGAGTTTCTGTTATTAAAAAAAATATTATTCTATTGTTTTGAAAATTAATTATCCCTTGAGGGTACTCTAAGAAATTAAAGGAATGCTACTAATTTTGATATGTCAAGCAACTGGCCTAAATTAACAGTGGCCTGTTTAGCTTCATGCATAAAATAAATCAGACTACATGCAAATCATGGAGTTACAAATGAAAAAGAGGAAATGCGGTAGCTTATTTCTTATTCAGAAAGTGACTCTACATTTTACCATCTAAAGAAACAAAGAAAGAGTCGTTTAGAGTCAAAAAATTTAAGAGACTATCACCCATATAGATCAAGTTGCTGGTCTACCAGCTGGCAGTGCTATGTTAAGAATCATCTAAGAGATGTAATTCCTGATCATCTTTATGAATTATGAAACGGAAAAAGAGAAATTAGTCATCATTATAAAGGTTTTCATGGTAGGTTAAAAGGCAAGCCACTGAGAAATGTGCCTCATAAAACTGCAAGAAAGCTGTTTTTAAGATGAGTGGATTCTGTACTGCAGTTAAATGGCAATTAAACAAATATTAATTCTCAGAAAATAGGATTAGGCTGATGCAATATTCAGTAAAATTGAGAAAGTTTCAATGTTAAATAGCTTAAAGCATTCACTGCTCATTACAATCAGTTTTCCCCCTTCTCTCTCTGCCAGTTTGAATATTGCATCAGGCTATCTCTTCACTTTCAGCACACAACTGTTTAATAAATAGAATTTAAATATTTCTGTAGCAGAAATCTTTTTAGTGGGTATCTGATTACACACATATACAGCTGTCTGATCTTTACCATTCTTCATTACATGCTTATCAGAGTGAAATGCAGTGTGAGTGCACAGCAGATCATAAATACTCATTTATGAGATTAGGTCTTAGTCAACTCTTCCTCTCATTCCAATAGTAAAAACAAAAAGAGAAACTGAAAATGGTTATGGTGAAGTTTTCCTTTACAATTCCCTATATCAAAACGGGTGTGCAGTTTTAAAGAGCTGAAGAGTCATAGTAGGAGCCTAATATAGGAGTGGCAATGCTAAGGAATCTAAACAACAAGCTCATGTGAAATTCCTCAGGCAGTAGATGGGTGCGGTGAAAAAAAGTAGGTGCCTGATTTGCAGGAACATCTAATGGTATCTAATGCTTTAGCATTTTCTCACATTGGATCTGAGCCATCTCTTTTCAGCTGCAAGGTTATTTGTTTGATTTGCTGTTGGGCTTGTTTTCGCTTTAAGGCTTTAAGGGTTTGCCACTGAAGGGCTTATACATTCATGAGATCAAGCATCAACTACAAAGCCATAGGGGACCATGCAGTAGGTATAGCAATAGCATAGTGTGGCCACACAGCACTTCAAGTCCCAAGTTAATGAAGCCTGTTAGTCTTCCTACATCTCATCTTTGAGACAGAAAAAACCTTCAATTTACTCCTGCAGCCAATGCAAAACCAGGACTGTCAGACCTCCCAGGGAGCTAATTCCAGCCTGACAAACCAGGTGAACTTGTCAATATTAGAAAGCTGTAGGAATGTTTTGGGACAGACATCCATGAAGACCATGAAAATTCTATCACTCCAAACTTCTTTACAGCAAAAAGCTTCTCTCCTGCCATCACCCAGACTGAATATAAGATAAGGAGTTGAAAGTGGATCAAAGAAACAAGAAGAGATTAGGGGCTGCAGCTTCCAACACGTTAGAAGACCAATGGCTCTATGAACCCCCCCGGCTATGTAAACTAATTGTTTTTAAATTAAATTTTGATATCTGATAACTTTTATATTCTGTGCTATGGTCATTCCTTAGGACTATACAACATGGAGAAGACCAGTCCATGACTACCATTCCAAAACTGCTGACATCCACAACAACAGGAAGAGGAAATCCACAAAGCAGGCAGAGCCATGCAGCTATCCCATTTAATTATGTGTGGGCGGAAGGGAAAATTCAAAAAACCAGTTAGCCAGCAAGAGATTCAGGAAAGCCCCGGTGAAAGGGAAAGATTAAAACATATTGACCTACCAGTATATTTTATGCCAAATGAAACAGTCTGGTCTTGATGAGAAAGGGGAGGGCACAGAAAACAGAGAACCCTTGGTCCTGCACTCTCACTTCTGACAGTCAAAAGGAGTGATCAGTTTGTCTCTGGTTTATAAGGAAGCCTCATAACAAAGAGTGGAGTCCTGAAAGTACGGACAAAGTCTTGCGGAAATGCAGCAATAAGTTACCTTATGCTAAAATTCTGCATGCATACCAAGTTGTTTCCTTTCATTTCATGTTATTTTTTAAAATCTTTTAATTTAGTCACATCCTTTGAAAGGCAGCTGGTTTGTGTTATTTTAACTGCTGTCATTTACACATGACCGCTGAGACAAAATAAACCCAAAAAATAGGGATGGACTTAAAATCCAAAACGATAGGCAGTTCATAAACTTTACTTAGAGTGGTGTATAAATTATTTTATTACCTGAACTTGATTGCATTCATCAGTGGGGTAGATCCATATCTGTCTCTCGCATAAACAGTTGCACCAGATGTCAACAAATACTCAACTAATGCTAAATGCCCTTCAGAGGCTGCAATATGAAGTGGAGTTCGGCCATCATAGTCTCCACAGCTCAAGTTTCCACCCTGCAAAAGGAGAGACCCTTCACATGTTAAAAAGATAATTTCTTCAGATTAAGTTGTTGGTACCACAGCAGAGGCATACACCACATTTTAATTCTGCCACAGAAATGTCAAGCTTGTCAACATACTTCAAGTTTATCTTGTAGCGTTGTTTCAACACCAATGAAGATATATTCCACCTTATGCGTGTCCCCACCCCCCATATTCTCATAACAGCTCCTTCAGATATGCTCTTTATTGCAGTATGCCACACAGCAGCTTCATGCCTATAGTCTAGTAATTTTACTTGTCTTAATTTATTATTATTTTCAAGATATATTTATTGTTTCCCGAGGCCCATTAACAAAGTTTCAAGAGTAGGGTAAATCAAGGCAAAAAGGGAAAAAAGCAAAAAAAAAAAAAGAAGTGTAGCAAATGAGAGAGGGAACTGTCTGTTTCTTTTTCCGGATACTGCAAAGCTGGTGCTATGGGGAAAGGCAAAAATCCTGAATTAGCACTGCACTGTGTTTTGCTTAAATATAATTTTCAAGTTCTCTTTTTTTTAATCATGACAAATTTACATCCAAAAGCTGGATACTATGAATATGCATAAAGAAAGGTAAGTGAAAGAAAACAGCACAAACTATTTTAAACTGTTCCAAGTCAGCAGATAAGAACTTGAATTTTAATCTACCTGTATTTTCACAGCTCAAAAGAACACATGAACAGCTGAGAACCAGATAGGAAAGAACGTAGCTGTTTCGAAAGGCAAAGACTGAGAAGCCTAGAAACCAAATGCATTAGTCAAAACACTTTGTTTCTATTAGTTAGTTAGTTGCTTCCCAGTGAGCATAGCTTCCTCCTGCAATTTACAGCTCTATTTGAAAATTTGTGTTCTGCACAGGCTGTTAATTTTACATTACCATTTCTGCTATGGCTCTTAGCGCATCTATGTCACCCAGTTTAGCTGCAGCACAAGCCAAAGGTGGAATTAATGCATCTCTTACAGCTTCCAACTCCTGAAAAACAGGTAAAATTAAACAGTTTTGACATATTCCCTCACAACTTTCTACTCTCTAAATTGGAGAGATTTGGATTTGATGGGTGGACTATTCATTGGAGAAGGAATTGGTTGGATGGTCACAATCAGAGAGTAGTAGTCAACAGCTCAATGTCCAGAAGCAAGTCCATGACAAGTGGTATCCCTCAGGGGTCCATACTGGGATCAGTGCTGTTTAATATTTTCATCAGTGATACAAAAAGTGAGATCGAGTGCACCCTCAGCAAGTTTACAGATAACACAAGGCTGAGTGGTACAGCCAGAAGGACGTCACATCAGAAGGATGGGATGGCATCAAGAGGGATCTGGACAAGTTGGAGAAGTGGGCTTGTGTGAAAACTCATGAGGTTCAACAAGCCCAAATGCTAGGTCCTACACCTGGGTCGGGACAATCTATGGTTTCAATACAGGATGGGGGGTGATGTGATTGAGAACTGCCCTGCAGAGAAGGACTTGGGGGTGCTTATTGATGAGAAACTAGACAGGAGCCAGCAATGTGTGCTCATGGCCCAGGCGGCCAACTGTATCCTGGGCTGCATCAAAAGTGCAGTCAGCAGATCAAGGGAGGTGATTCTGCCCCTCTATTCCTCTCCTGTGAGACCCCACTTGGAGTACTGTGTCCAGTTCTGGAATCCCCAACATAGGAAGGCTATGGAACTGTTGGAACAGGTCCAGAGGAGGGTTATGAAGATGATTAGAGGGCTGGAGCACCTCTGCTGTGAGGACAGGCTGAGAGAGTTGGGGATGTTCAGCCTGGAGAAGTGAAGGCTCTGGCAGGCCTAATAATGGCCTTCCAGTACTTTAAGGGGATGTACAAGAAAGCTGGGGACAGACTTCTAACAGGGACATGTAGTGATAGTACTAGGAGGAATAGCTTTAACTTGGAGGGAGGAAGCTTTAGACACTAGGAAGAAATTCTTCCCAATGTGGATGGTGAGGCACTGGCACAGGTTGCCAAGAGAAGTCATGGATGCCCTGTCCCAGGGGGTGTTCAAGGCCAGGTTGGATGGGGTTTTGAGCAACCTGATCTAGCAGGAGGTGTCCCTGCCCATGGCAGGCGGGTTGGAACTAGATGATCTCTATGGTTCCTTCTAACCCAAACAATTCTATGGTTCTATGACTTAATATCAGCCTCGCCTCTAATGTGACTGATGTCGAAGTCATAAAAAACCTTTCATATAAATTTTCCAAATTAGTCATTTGGTTAATTAAAAACAGTAGTATCTAGTTCTTGGAAGGAAAGAAGTCTCACATTTATTTTACATTTTGTTGGTTTCACATCCATGAAGATTTATATTCCTCCCTGGCAGCACTACAATTTTCTGATTATCTATATAAAGTGCATGCATTAATTACCATCTCTGTACCACTATAGTTACATATGAGTAAGAGAAACTACACTGGGAGGAGTTGGAAAGGCCATATAGTCCAGCTTCCTCAAGACAGGACACCTTTATTCATGTAATTCCTTAGATATCTGTGTAACCTGTACTTTCAAACATCCAATGACAAATCCCATAGGCCCCCAAAATATCCTCCCATTTCTCCCGCTACCTAAAGAATAAGTGTACTTTCAGCATTCTTTAGCTACCAAAAATCTCATCTTCCCTGAAACCAAGTCAAGATAAAACTAAATACTTGTACCTTACAACAAATACTATATTTTCTGATTTTCCAGTTGGGAAGGACTAATACAACAGACCACAAATTACACTTGTGTAGTGCTTCCTTAGTACCAGCATTATGTGACTGCAGGTACGATTAAGCTGGTTTACCCATTATTATTTGTATTGCTCCAAACTGTCAATATATTTGACCACAAAAATACAAAGCACTTTTTCGTATCATTGATACCCTGAATTACAGCAACTGTCTGAGGCTTGCTATTGCAACCAGCCAGCCAGTCAAGACAATAAACTCAAGATGGGGCTACAAAGCGGGGGAAAAAAGTTAATATGTTTTTAATTAAAAACATTTTAATGTTATGCTTGTCATTGTGTCCTTTCTCCCTAACCCAACTGGTTAGCAGAGACACTCAGTATTATAAAAATTATGCAAAAGGTCCAATGTTCCATTTTTTTCCCGGCTCTGCAGTTCATCTTTAAGGCAGGTTCATTTAACTGAGTTTACAGCTTTGTATGAGTTCAATTTAAAATATTTAAGTATATACCTCTTTGCTGCTGATACTTAGAGATTTGGCAATCACTTGAATAAACTTGCTATCTCTCAGAGAAATCTTGGCTCCCGTGGGTACAAGAGTCATTTCTCCTCTTAGATTCTCACTCAGCATCTGAAAAGCAAGCAATCAAATCCTTTGTTAGCAGGGAAAAATATGGCAGTAGACTAATAGAAAACCTTAGAAAATTGTTTGGAGGAATTATGGAAACTATTGAATGCAGACAAAAGATTAAGGAAATAGTTACTGTCCCATGAAGACTGCAAGTTTAAAAAGACAAATAGGGGGCTGGGGGGTGGAGGGAAAGGGACAGGCAAATAAAACTTTCTTCCAAAGTAAAGAAACCAAAATAAGCACATAACAAAACACCCCAATTTTTAGAGTATGCAGACAAAAGTTTCCTAGTGGGGTAAGCTGCAGCCTACTTAAACCACAAAGATAGTCAGTAATTAGCAGAGTGAAGCTGAAGACCAGAATATTCTGAAATCCTGCCTTTTACCAGCATTCCCGAATGTCAGTACTCTGACACAGACTGTGTACATAGACCTCAAAACAAATCCCAGTGCTGCCTGTAGACGGTGATGTATTTCAATGGATTTTCAAACAGCTCCACCAGGATTGATTTTGTTAAAATTTGACCATAGAGCCAGCTTTGAATAACAAAGGTCTCCAGTAGTACTAGTCATTCAATATTAAAGCAGGTGTGTCACATATTGCATGATGAGTGCATTCAATACAATCAGGAAAAAAAATAAATCAACAAAAACCAACCAAATAAAAAAAAAGGTCACCCAATTCATGTGTAAAAGTGCTTGAACACAGCAATAATGAAAAGAAAATACTCCAAGACAGGTTCTGGGAAATCTGGAGAACAGAGAGAGAAGCCAGGTATTAAGAAAAACCAACTGGTTTCCTCAATTCTGACAATTTTAAATACTGGCATTCTTTCACAAAAGGTTGCTGATGCAGCTATAAAGCACGCAGTTATTTCAATTAGAATTTTAAAAAGCAGGATTGTGAAAGTTTGCAAGAAACAGATGTGATGTTGGAAGGAGGAATGCCCCAGGTTTACTTATGTCTAGGCATGCCCTGTGTTAAAAAAAACCAAAACTCCAAGTGCTGACAACACCATAGCTGTCTGCTGGAAGAGTCCCATATAGATGTAACTCAGAGGATACCAACTGCTTTGGCATACTTTTAGAGTTTGACAGGTTGAGATCACTGCTTTGCCCAGTAACCTTAGCAATTGGCACTGGGTGCTAAATGCACCCAGTGCAAAGCCCTACATGCCTTACTCACTCCTACCGGCTCTGCAGCCATTTGCATGTGTCTGGGGGCACATTCCTTGCTTCTTCATGTTGAAAGAGAATCCTAAAATAACCACAGCAGCTTCAGGAGAGCTTCCGTCTCTTGGGAGACTATTGTTTGGTGATATGTTTAGCTGAAGATATTGCCACAGACAACATATTTCCAGGCTTTCTTCTTCTCCTGATCTTTAGCACTCATTCCTGCCCAGACAACATAGCACGCTGCTCCCTTAGTTGTGCCAAGAGAATTGTTTGTGGGTCTGTACAATGAGTCAAATGAGGAAAATGATCCTGCTTAACTCAAAGAAATTGCAGAAGTTATTTTGTTTTTTCAAAACATACAAAGGAGGTACCAGTACTAGCACACAAAAAACATGTAGTGCATTCCAAAGGCCAGGAAGGTGAAGGAGTACCTTGTGCTAATGGTACCTAAAACATCCTATCACCAAGTCCTCACCTGAGTAAATCAGCTATCTTACCTTATCAATCTGGATCTCAAATTAAGTTTTAACTCACACACCTAGGCAGGAAGCCAGCTGGGAAAGTTTCTCCTGTTCTAGGTCAAATAATCCTCCATGCAGGAAGATTAAAGCCTGCATTAAAAAACCAGGCTAGTATATGTACCTCCCAGGGACAGTGAGCGTACCAAAGAGGCATTGGTGAAGAGCCTGGACTTCTGAAGTGTATATACACAAACATATGCAATACCACTACTCTTCACACAGCATGAGGCATGTCAAGCATGTTCTTGTGTAGTTATGTTCTTGCCATCCTCATCGAAGAAACACAGATCCTCCTCCTTTCATTTTTCAGAACCTGAAATCTCAACTGAAGGCTTAGCGTCTTAAACTTTTTCTAAGTACGGCAAGTGGCACTTCCAGCTACCCCGCTCATGATCATAGGTATCCAAATATATTTGTCTCACAAACTGCTACTGGTTGGGAGATACTGAGCATGAAAAAACAATCAAATTTGTTTCAGTTTTAATAAAAACAGGACACCACCATAAGATACACATGTGCATGCAGTGCCTAAGTCTAGAGAGTGACTCATCATGATGTCATCTCTTAGAGTGTCAGCATTATGATTTCACTGCATACAAACACTGAAACAAATGCATTCCTGCAGATTTCTGCTCCCCTATCTAATTCAGAGATATATGTTCCTTGTATAAAAGGAATGTGATATATAACTACATAAGTTGAGAAAAAAGCCTTTATTAAGCACTAATGAACAGTAAGAACATTGTTAAAGAAATTATGATTTTAACAAAATAACCTTAAAATCATCTATTTTTTATGTATTTATATAGCATATCTACGTCTACAGAAACAGAATCTAACACTCTTATGAATAATGCTGTACAGGATGAGACTGAAGGCATTATTTGTTTTCAGAATTAGCTTTGTGTGAATGAGTCTTGAATGAAATCTTTACAACATTAAGATCAATGACAAGATCTTCACTGACTTCAGGAGGGTTGGGATTCTGTCTGCCTTGTGAATTTCCACATATCGCTTTTAAGTACAGAAATGACCAAGGTAGACTATTGCCATTTAAATATGGCATTTTTAAGGCTCAGTCAATGACTTCACCTGACTTACACAGAGAATTCTTCTCTCTCTCAATTTACATACATTCATTAGTGCCTAACTGTATTTCCCTTAAGGAGAAAAACATGTAATGGAACCTATTTCTTTTAAATGCAAGCTCAAGGCATTCAGCTAAGCAGAAGTTAGGAAAGCAGATGAGAAAGTTAAAGCCTTTCAAGGTCACACTGAAATATTTACCTGCCTCTTCTCCTCCCAGCTAAGCTTACTCTTGCTGAGTATGTATGACAGTTTAGTTAAGGCTGCCTCTGGTGTCATATCACCTCCAGGAATTACTCCAACATCAGCGAGAGTCTGAATAAAAAGGAATAACGATTCCAATTAGCATAGCGTTCAGAAATACCTGCATGAACAGAAAATGAATATGAATGATGAGTAGCTACACAGAATATGAGATGCAGCTGTGCCTCCACTCTCTTGCTCCTCCTGCTGCCACTGTAATTTTTCTAATTTTAGTTATCAAATACTGAGTAAATACTAGAGCCAGTTGAATAAAGATGACTTTTCCTTTAAATTCCTATTCATGCAATAACATTGAAGAATGCCACGGTCACTTACTATGCTAAAAGGGAAAGGTTACAGGTTCGTATCAGCCATCTGCAGAGTTGTCAGATTCCCTTTATTCAAAAGCTGCTGTTACTCTGTTTTAACCCAGTGGCATTTTGAACATTGCCAAGTAGGCTGTTCTCACACAGACATATTTACCACTCTTTTATGGGGCATTGCTTTGGATGAATTCCAGCACTATAGTGTGCTCACAGCAGGAGTGTTTTCAGATCCTTTCAGGTTGCGCTAGCAGTGCACGATTCAGAACGTATAACTGAAATATGTACACAGTTCTGATGAGAACATGTGAAAAAGATGACCTTTTTCATTTATCTTCCTGGTAGCTAAAAAAACCCAAAAACCCAAAAAACTGAACTGAAGCAAAAAGCAGAAAGATCTTTGTTATGGTCAGCAAGCTCCATATGTGTACAGTGAGCAAGACAGAAAAGACAAAGGCTGTTTCAGACCTCTTGTCTCTAAATTTTACCTGGGCAAACACTCAGGCTTCTCTAAACCAGAGATCATCATCTTTGCCATAATGTGATGCCTAACAGTTAAGCATCTTACAGTAAGTTCTTTACACAGCATTTTACTTTTAAATACCTTGTATATAAACTTCAGGTCGGAAACTTGCTGTGGCTTAACTTAGCAAGATACAGAACCTTAACCAGCTCATTAATCACCTCTGAAAGCCAGCCCCAGACTAATATTTTTAATAGTCCCATGGGACACCATATACCAAGAAGGTGAGAAATATTTTCTGTACTGCAGACTGAGCCAAAGAACAGTGAGGGCTTTTTCAGCAGGTTTGAGAAAAAGGAGGAGGAAGGGATTTCCCAGCTTCCTTCCTGTACCTAAAGTACTTTCAATTATACGTTTCTACTGGGCAGATGGATTAGAGGCCAGACATTCAGTTAATCAAAACAAACACTTCAAGGGAAACCAGGGACTCAGCTGACCCACCTGGCTAGCCTGAATTAGTGAACAAAATGGCCTAGCCATATGCAAGGACCTCTAAAAGATTTCATTTAAAAAATAATCAAAGTAACGTTTACATTACAACAGGTTTCCAACATTGACTCATGACACTTCCTCCACTGAGCCATTTCTTGTGAAAGGGAGAAGGCAATGAAAGAACAGGCATGAAGTAATTCTGTAGGACTTGTCTCTGTAAGTGTTCTCCTCAAAAGATGCCAAGAAAACAGGGCATCTTCCATCAATGGATGCTAAAGCAACAGAACACATCCTCAATATAAAAAGTGGAAGCAAGAAGTGAATACATTTCCACACAGCCATACAGTGGTTCAGTAAGACCTGAGCAGAATCTTTCAATTCTGTATATCAGCAGTCTGGATCAGTGCATAAAAAAACCATTCAGAGGAGTTTACTTGGAGAATTTCTTAACTAGAGCATAGAAAAGGTGTTGCTTTCATTCCTTCTATACATTTTAGCAGTTCATTTCAAGCAGAATATCACACAAAAGCTCAGCTTCATTTTCATGTTGTTTTTCAAATACAAGTTTGGTGTCTTTTATTGACTTAACTGCTTTCTTCCCTCTATGTGAACTGTTAAATAATCCATGTATTTTTATTGTATTTGCTACAGAGCATGGGATCTTTGCAAAAGCTAATACTTCTCAAAGCATCTCCATTAAGCTATACAAATGTTTTACCAGCACCCAAATGACTGCTCATATCAGAAAATCCCAAGTTTGGATCCTGAAAAGGTGGAAAGAAACTCTTGGAATCTCCTTTTCTTTCTCCACAAAACAGATTATGTGTTCTCAAAGCAAATACAATCTAAAGCTGTGTCAAAAACCACATTAAAAGGGGCAGGTTTCTGCACTGGACTAGAGTATCTGGGTTTGTCTCACAGTCACTGAAGAGGCTGGCTCTGCTAGATGGTTAGTTGGTCCCAACAAAACCAGGTGTCTAAAATAGTGAATGAGTCACCCTCTAGCAGTGCTTCTTGGCCATTTAATGGCGAGCCTTTTTATAAAGGCCAGTTAAACCAGCTTTCTTCACACTACCACATGTAACACATACTTATATGGCTTTGAGCTCTTATTAGTCCCAGTGATGTCACGTCTTAATACACAATTGAGAAACTTATTATAAAATGTCCTCACTACTAACAGTGTCTACACAAAGTCTGCTTTAAGCTAGCCTTCATGGGTTAAACACAACTGATTTTATTCTGCAAGAGATTCTTCCTCACATGCTATTCTCCAATCTCTCACTCAATTCAGTTGTACTCCCAGTCAAATAAAAAAATGGGATTTGCTTGGATTTGCAGGCTTTCTTGATGTTCTTACATTGTAGCAAAGTAACTGCTCTGCTATCAAATACTACTTTATTTCATCATCTGACCCCTAAGCTAGCTTCTATCTCAGTGGAATCCCTTAGGGATAGATACTACTAATTTAATGCAAGGTACCCTGGAGTGCAACAAGAGCAAGCAATCACTAATTTGAGATTTCAACTGTTTTGACCACTCAGACTAGGAGTAACAGGATCTTGTTTGCGGATAGACATTTAAATGCTTCCAGCTTAAGATTTTTAACGTTTATTTATTTTATGAGCAATATCTTTAGAATTTAACAAATCTGATTTTATACACTGGGACTACTAGAAGCATACAATCAAGTTCTATCAGTGGGATGTTTCTTTTACACAGTGGTAGAGTCTGAAAGCATTGCAAGACCCTTACCTGCCCTGTTGCATAGACCGTTTTAACAGACCCTCGCAAGCACTGTGTACAGTTTAGAATCACTACTTTTCGTTCAGTTGCTTTCTTCAGTTCTTCCAGCAAGTCTTCTCTGTTGTTCGGGGCATTGCCACTTCCATAGGATTCAAGTACAATGCCCTCAATTGGACGCTGAAGAAATGCCTTTACCTGTTTAAAAGCAAGACAGGGAAAAGAGATAAAAGATGTGTTTAAGCTACATACAGATTTTCATGTATGGCACAGAGTTTTTAAAAATGGTCTGTTTTGTTATAGCCTCACAAGGTCTCATGCCTTTTAGTCTTCTCATGTCCTTTTGTGCACCTCATTTACCAGAACTAGGACTGTAGAATAAGCTTTTTAAAAAATGAGAAGTTCACCTTTAGCTTCCTTTAAAATTCCTAAAGGGATAGATTTTAAAATTACTATTTTCTACAGTCATGACCTCAGTGTGAAAAAGGATGCTATTGTCCAACTGTCATTAACAGGCTATACTGTTGCACCATGGCAGAACAAAAGGGTAGATTTACACTTATGAAATAAATGTAAAATTATTAATTGAGATTAGAACCTTCCCCACACTCCATCCAGATTTGTTACTTCACTAAAGAGTTTTGTTAACAAATGTCCACCTAACTTATAGAGAGAGCGTCTCTCCTTTCAGGAAACAACATTCTAATGAAGCCTGGAGAGTTTTTAACTTTAAACTCAATTGATTTAACTTAAGGTAAAAAAAAAAAAAAAGAGGCATTAATTTGTTCTGAGCCAATTGTTAATGAGGTAGCTATTGTGCCTCACTGTAAGACAATGCCTAGCAAATTCCTCTTCCTAGAAAGATATATTTTAAACAACATAGATATTTCCTTGCTGATCACATATGCTAAACGCAATACACTGTAAGCTCCCATGAGGCCAGCTATGCAGTTGGAGTTTTATTGCAAATATACCACCCCTCTGTCTTTCCATCTGTTCATACTAACCTAAAAAGAATGGCAATATAATTGAGGAGTGCTGCTTAAACTACTGGATTCAATTTAAGATGGCAAGAGCCACAAAAGACCTGTCAATTTAATGGAACAAGTACTAGACAAAAATTTAAAGACAAATCTACCTAAAATCACAGTTCTGCAAAATAATTTCTGAAGGACAAAAAATCCCACTTCTCATTTTCACCTCTGTACAAATGCTGAGGGTCATGTTAACCACCCAAGTGGGACAAAATGAACCTCAAAACTGAAGTAGGCTTCATACTCCCCTTCACATACCACATTGGGTATTCTTTGACAAGATATCTATTACTAATAACATGCCCCAGTGTGCAGTAAGAGAGTATTTCCATGGTCCCTGTAGCCTGCACCTCTTTAGGAAAGCACACTTGACCTACTTGTGAGACCCGACAGGAATTAATTTTAAGTTTCAGAGCCCAGGCAGTTTAAACAAAAGATATTTCAAAACCTTTTATCAATTTTTTACAGCATATGAAAATAGTCTTTGAATGCTCTGATATTCAAAAAAAATGTTCATCAGAAGATGACAGATATTTACTCTTCCCTCCAAAACCCCAACCACTGTTACAACAAGGCAGCTTCCAAGCTTACTAGTCAAGTATTTGAACATCATTTCACCCATGTCCAAAATGAAGTGGTGACACTTACAGCAGCAGCAGTGATTCCTGGGAAGATTCGGAGAAGCCCAACATTCCTGTTCATATTGGTGTGAACTCGGAATTTTTTTTTTGTATTGGCTCGCCACACAGTT
Organism: Piaya cayana; assembly: GCA_013389865.1. Taxonomy (NCBI): domain Eukaryota; kingdom Metazoa; phylum Chordata; class Aves; order Cuculiformes; family Coccyzidae; genus Piaya; species Piaya cayana. The sequence continues at coordinate 49,837 of WAAB01018928.1, forward strand.
TCCCAGTTTACTGTTAAAGAGAAATGGCCTTTTTAATTTAATATTATGGCATAATATTAAGTACATTTGTAGCACTTCACACTTACAACACTGTCTTTAGAACTATTCCTTATGCAAGGGATTCATGAAAGACTACATAGCTTTGAAAAGAGGAAATGAAGGTCCCCTTAAGACATCAGCCATAGCACCTGATCTAATATACCTTACATATTAACCACCAAAAAATATGTCTTCAAGGCCACATCCACATCGAGGTCAGGCTCAACTGTATTATATTTTAGCTTTAATTCCAAAATAGTCTCGATTCTGAGATAAAACAGTATGACTCATCGATGTTTCTAAGTTAGTGTCCTTCAAAGAAATATTTAAAATGTATACGTCAATTAAATAGCATTTTAAGGCAGAGGCTTCCAAAACGGGTGTTTTAGTTCAATTACCATTAGTGAACAGGATAATCTATCAGACACAAAGCTGTGCGCCTCTACTACAACCTCTTCAAAAGAGAAGTCTAATAGCCAGGGAAAGCATCCGGGTACTAGACCTGGTGGGTTCATGATGTTGACCGTGCCCTGTTCGTCCCAACTCAAACTGCTCAGAAAGCCTGAACCAACTGAGCACCGTGTAGGTCTAGCATAGGTGAGATATTTACTTGTCACACATTGACCTGAACTTCATTGTTAGGTAGTTGGCCTGATACAAGGCTGGATTCATGTTTAGAAAACAGACCTTCAACTCCCCAGACATAAGAGATGACAAATGCAGTTACTGTTGGTGCTAATCACCTCCAGAGCTTATTAGGTAGTTAATAATGATTAAATAAAATAGCAAGGATTCAATTAACTGTGATTATACATTTAGAGCCAGAAGTCAGCTCTTTAACTAATAGTTTGTTTGTGTCGCATTATTAGAAGCCAAGTCATGCATTATTGATTTCAAAATTGGACTATTTCAGTGTAGAAGCTCAGCGCTGGTAGTGCTGATGGCTCCTACAAGACAGTAGAATTGGTTTAAGAAACAGCAGACAACAGCTCAGAGCGTCATGCTCCAGCGAATGTAGACCATGCTGTAAAGCTCCCTGTTTCTACATCATGATTTAAGCTTTTTACATTTTGGAGAAACTCCCATGCAGCAAGACAGATAAAAGATCTGCATGCATAATACTGACTTGCTCTCAGCCATGTGGGGAGTTACTCACACCAATTACTGTTGAAATCTCTTGCAATCAGCAGACAGCCATTTGCAAGAAAATTCAGAGTACATTTAAAAGCCTCCATTGAAATCTACTCTATCGCCCCACTACCAGAGATACTAAAAAATACACAATCCATTAACTCGAGACAAAAGATAGCAGTCGCCTCTAAGACTTTATGGACTTCCCCTTCCTGTCGTGGTGCCCTGTCAGCAATCACAGCCTCTGTATGCTCTTTCTAAACAAATAAAACAAGTTAAACAGGTCACAAGTAGGTGGCTTGGCGTCATGTTTGTCCAACCAGCCACACTTCAGCACGTGGCCTCCTAATACTCTGGGAATGGGGGAATAGAAATATAGACCATTTCTGCAGTTTCTTTCTTTGTGCTAAGCTGGCCAACATGGTTCAGAAACCAACTGGCTGGATTTAGCAGTTAGCCTAGTAGCTCTCAAAGGCCTCTGTGAGCTTTCCAGACTGAGTTAGAGATATGCAGGATGTATATGGGTGAGTACAGAAAGCTGTGAATTTGTTCTGCTTGAGGTTCATAGGCCTGGCTAACCACATTCACTCATGAGCACTGTCCTGTAAGAAGCAGCAGTGTTTAGCAATAAATCAAATCTTTCCAGCTTTCTAACACACAGATGAATTCTTTAAAAGCAGCCTCCTCTGTAAGAATGGATGGCAATAAAATTGTATCAGAGCTTTCTTTCTTTTATCCTCCATAAGCTGGGACTCCCTGCCAAAACTTCACAAATGCATACTGTTAAGTTTGGCAACTATCAGCATCCCTAATGCCTGCAACGAACTTGAATAATGAACTGAGCAAACCTGCCTTGGCATGGATCACTAAGATAATGCCAAAAGCAGAAGACCAAGGAAAGAGATCAGAGGACAGGTTCAGAAGTCAGGCCTATACCAGGTCTATACCTGTATTCTTGGAGGATGCTTCAGCAAATAATATATAATCTTCGAGATAAATGTAATGCATGCAGACATAGTACAGTGATGTAATTCCAAACTATATTAAAAAAAAAAAACAACTAAAAATTGTCCGAGTTAGCATTCTTTTGGTCATGAACCTCAGCAGTTTATATAAACTGCTCAGCACTACAGACTCCACAGATGTCAGTTTTCTATTAGACAAAGGAGTCTAAAAAGTAGAACAAAAGGCAAGTGTAATGCAAGAGACAAAGACAAACAAATATACATGAAAGCACAACTTCATCTGATATTTATTCAGAATTGTCCTAAGTGAGGCAGAGCGCCATGCAGAGGAAAAAAAAATTAGAACACACCCTTTGTATCCTCCATCTCAAAACACTATGTCCTCGAAAAGGAGGAATATTTATGTTGCATAGCTAAATCTAAGTATCTTCACTGAACTGAATAAGCCATCTGTCTTGCAGCCTTTAGTCACACCACACAGAAATCTTCTTTTTGTTAAGTAAAAACAATTAAAATAAATTTGAGGAATGACTAATAGCTCTTAATTAAGAAACTCATATACAAGCAGGTGAGGTATAAAAAGCTATATATACCAGTGTTCGTAACAGTATTTTATCCTATGGATAAGAGTGACTAATTGGAGATATTCAATTTTGGCACAACACAGAAAAGAGTAACCTGTTCTGACTTGGATGGTCTGTGCCTGTCAAGAGCTTAACTGATACAGTGTGCTTCATTATGTAAGCGCAGACACAAAGCTGAGGAACAAACGTAAGCTAGCTACTGTTCTTGTAGAGCAGAAAGAAAGTCTTTAAAGCAATGTGCATTAAATAAAGTGGTAATGGGTGTTTATATACAGTATCCAAAATGGTTTGGAATAGCAAAGATTGCATTATTCAAGGAGATTGCATTCAAGATATTAAGGCCTTTTGTTTATTCTTCCAAACAAAACCATCATATACTCTGCTATTTCCAGTCTCTCCCTCCCTACCAAACACTACAGCTTTTAAAACTGCAGCTCAAAATATACATCCTTATCTTATTCAGTATTATTCTTCTCATACACACAAAACTATGATGATGGGGTAGTGTGGAAAAACAACTCAACCTGACTTGAAAATTAAGGTTAAAAGTGATGCAGCCCTACACAGTCTAGAAAGCAGAAAAAAAACCCCAACCTCTTCTTTTAAACAGCAGCTATACCACCCGTGCAGGTTTCAACTTATAATAGCAGAGCAGCAACTATGAGCGACACCTCCCTTAGGAGTGGTGACTGAACTCCAAGTTATGAAAACAAACAAGAAATACAGCTTTTCGTGATTGCAGAGCTCCAGACAAACAGCAACGCTTTCTTCTCATCCTTCTCTGCAGGGCTAAGGGCAAGCCCTACCATTATATAGGTAGCTGCCCCAGCAGTCATTACAATTCATGGTGGCAGCCAAGGGGTGGGGAGCACAGGCCAACCTATGGGTGTAAATCCTTGAAGGATGCTAACAAACGTAGACCCCTTTTTTGGTAGTTGGTTAGAAAACAATCAAAACACACCTTCTGAAATGAGTATTTAAATTAAATGGTGGTGGTGTAAGAAGGAACATGCCTGCTTACAAGGGAGGTGGGGGGACCAGAAGCATTTCAGTGAAGAGAGCTGGTGTTTCCCTTAACACATAAACGACATGCACTTTTTACTATAAATAAGCAGAACTGCCAACCAAGACACAGACTCATCCTGTGGCAAATAGCTTCTCACTAATAAGACCAGTGAGTAGACGAGCCCAAAAAGGCCTTCTAACCTGCTGTTGTTGCTGTACTAACTCTGCATGCACAGTCACATGGGCTTTGTTCATCCCCTACACGCTCCTTATCATACAGCCCCGTGCATGTGCACCACTCCCAGAAGTTACATGCATGTGTGATGAAGAAAGTCCAGCCCTAGTAACAAAGCAAGTTTCATATTTGCTTCATTAGGGCAACAGAAAACAGAGTAATCAGTTATGAAATATACAGAGACTCTTTACACATTTCAAGTGAAATAGTCCTCCTTGCCTCCCTGTTTCCAGAATATGGGAGGAATAAGGTGAGGTCTTTTATTTTATAAGCTTTGAGATTTCAGAAATATTTTTCTTACTTCTATATCGTTCATTTCACACAGAGATTTTTGATTCTGGTGCAAAACTATTTCCCATTGGCATTGGGTTTCTTATTTCAGGAGTGGACGGGAATTTTTCTGTTTCTTACAGGAGTTTCTTGTGCTAAATTCAAACTCTTGAGAAAGCTAACAAACTTGCTTATCTAAAACTGGATAACAGGACTCTCAGGCATTGCTTACACAGTTAAGAATCTGACCAAGAACACAGCTGCTTGATGGGATCAGAAAACCACTGGAAGCCTTACCTGAACAGGGAACAGGGTGAAAATTGGATATTAAAATTAAGATGAGAGCTGCATCTAGGGCAAGGAAGAGGACTAAGTGCCTCCTTCTCCACTCTGGTTATGAAGTAGATCATTGCATAGTCCCAAACAGCATGTCCTCTCCTCATTCTTGCATACCAACCCATGATCCCATTATACTCCTTGCTCCCTTCATCCTATCACCTCTCCCCCACTGCTTTTCTAGAGTTTTCATTCCTGATTTTAACAAAACTGGGAAGCTTGAGGAAGAGTTTCTGCACATGGTCTACTCCTCCTGGCATCCTCAGATTGCTCTCCATAATTCTGAAGCAGCAGGAGTCGGCCCTGTCTACAGGAGGATTAAGACATTCTATACAAAATCATTTGAAAAAAAGAGTTAAAAGATGCTAAATTTTTTTTATTTGTTTTTAAAAGTTCAGGTGGTTCCTTGTCTCCATGAAAGCTACGTATGAGGATTGTAGAAGCAAACTCAAGGGAGACAGTGATGTTTCAAACAATTTCTTTAGACAAAATACAGCAGCAATCATAGATTGATCATACTATAAACAATGTTTTTCCAAAATGAAACAATCCTTCAGTACTGACACCATCACCTTGGATAAATGATGCTACTCTAACTGGGTAATCAACTGAAACAAATAAAAATAGAGCCTATCACAACATCAGTTTTTAAAGCAGAAATCCCCACTGATCTCAATGGGGCATTCTACTGAAAAGATAATGGGACCCAATGTCAGCCGAAGGAAGTACTTAATAACTTCCGACTATAGGAAAAGAATCACAAAATAGTTTGTTCAAATCCAAAAGAGAACTAGCATGCAATTTGCAGACTGATTTTATTATTGATCAGTCAGTAAACAGAATTTATTTATACCCTATTTGATGCCATTCATAAAAACCCAAGAAAGAAGATTCTCTCCAATTTACTGCAACAATCAACTGTGAACTGTTGATTCCAGAGACACTGTAGTTGACATTGCATAGTAATACAACAGTGGCAGCCTCTACCCGAGAGATGTTTTATGGACCACTACAATATTTCACATGGTGTCTCAGTTTGTATTTTGCTGCTACAAACATGGCACTTTGACCCTGGAACTTTGTTAAGTAACTCCCGCTCATTAGGTGGAAGGGATAAGTTTATTTTTCTAGACTGCAGAATGTTGCTCTCTAGCAGTAGAAGATATTCAGGATGGCATCCTGCACTACACAGGGCTAGAGCTCCTACTGCCACTAATAGCATCTGGCAAAAGAATTCAGGAACCCCAACTACTTCCTGGTTTTGGAAATAATGGAGGTTGTCACCAAGTCCTACTCCTCTTTAATAGACCTAACCCATCCAAAAGCAGCTTGCATAACATGTTAATATTTTTTTAAACTGTCCGTTAGTACATTTTTTGTCAACTCCTCATTTGACGCGACTCCAAATGTCTCTCTCTTTTCTCCGAACTATGAGTTTATCTAAGAACAGACATCAATGTGCTAATGACTTTGCAAATGGGTACCAAAATCTTTAGGCAGTTTTATTTCTCCTTAAAAAATTGGACACACAGAAGTTATGAGGAGTCTGAGTAAATTTGGGGAAAAAGACTTCACACAGCATATTTTAGGTCTGCTGTTTTCACTGTGCTTGCAGTTTAGACAGGTCCTTAAATATCCAGTAAAATATCTTACACAATGGATGCATCAAATAGAGAATCTATTGAAGCTGCAAGTCCTCTGCAATGAGTCTTTTCCCTGATTTCAGAGCCCAGCATAGTAATTAATGAGATTAAAGTCTTTGTTCTTTCAGTCCTTACTCCCTCACTTTTATCTTCAGAGCAAGCATTTTCATGACACAGGGGCAACATTCCCTCTGGTTAGTCTAGATCTTTACTCAAAGTCAGTCTAGCTCACATCTACACTCAAAAGATAAATGCTATTGAGTCACAGATTCTCAGCCTTACTAATATTTTAACAGTTTCAGAGCAGATAAAGTGCAGTCAAGCTACAGGGCCCTCAAAGTTGTTTCAGTTTAAAAACAGCATTTCAACTACATAGACACAGATTCTTTTCAGCTAGAGTTGTATTGCATGTGGCATAAATTACAAGGCTTAAGAGATGATGTTGCTTACTTGTAATATCAACCTCAGCATTTGCAAGTGGAGGCAGGTTAGGTGAGGAAAAGGCATTGAAACTCCCAGCATCCACCTTAGTCACCCTATTTCCCCTGTACAGTTTATTATAAAAATACAGGCACACCTGCAAGACAAGTAAAGAAACAGGTCTATGAATAAGCCAGTAATTAAAAGATTCAGTAGATAAATACTGTAGTCTGTCCTTTTTAAAGTGTTTTCTAAATCTTTAAAGCAACTCAGAGGCTAGTAGATGTTTACAGCTCTTACCCTTTCAAAAAGCTGGCACATCTGTCACACATTGGTTTAAGAATTTAAGAACAAAACAAGTTAAGAGCTAACTAGTTTCATAATCCTCTCATGAGGCATAGTCTAGGAAACAGCAAATTTGCCTGAGTCCAATACAGAGACAGAGGAAAGAAGCAGTGTGGACTTTAAATTTAAAGTTCATCAGTTATAATTAACTTCAGAGGCTAAAACCTTAACAAAAGTCCTAGTGAAAAAGAGGATAACTTTCAAAAGCGTTACTACAGAAAAATATTGGGTTCCTTCTTGAGTCCCTCAAAGTCTATCAGCTGGAATTTGAAGGAAGAGAGATAACTTAAAGTTATTGTTAGTTACGAAGATCTTAGTCAGTAAGCTACTGCTGCTGGTTTACAAGAACTGCCTGTGGGAGCATGGCAGAAGCAAAATGAGGTGTAATGTGACCAGTTTTCTCTTGGATTTTTGGGTTGCACAGCAACAGTATGTTAGTTTAAAGGCAGGGTGCAGAGACCATAATGGTAATTCCATGTCAACTAGGTATATTATCCTTGACATTTCAGTCTTCAGGAACTAGAGCAAGAAGACACTCCTATATGAGTTCCAGAGCAACTTTAGAACTTGAAAGTAACTTTCAGCTACAAAAACTGACCTAACAGTGTTTCAGATCCCATGTATTTGAGAAGGAACCTTTGATTTCAAGCCTGCTGCAAGCTATATTTCAGACCTGGTATTCTTTATAGATTGCATATGGGCAAAACTGCATATGGACTCCTGAGAAAACGGCACCTGCTTTGCCATGCAAGTACTTGTTACCTCAGCAGAATCCCTTTATCTTCCTGTTTAAGTGCACTTCCTTACTGCCTACCAGGTATTTTGAGCATGAAAGTATGTGTTCTCGCTAGAGGAAGAAAAGTAGCTTCTGAGACGGTCTTCACAGGCAAACAGACCTCAGGAATCACAAACTGCCCAGCAAAGAGGAGTGCCCCGAGAAGGTTGGCTCGGCCGTCATTCTGCAACTCATATATGGGCACCTAAAGAGCAGAGACTGAAATTACACCCTGTCGTTTATGTAAAGCCTACACAGCAGAAAAAAGAGTCCAACTTACACAATATAAATACATGAATAATTTATGTAACAATGATTTATGACAAATAAAGTTTCCTTCTTCATCCAAACTATTGTAGACTGCAGCAGATGGCAGGGTTTCCCTCTGTGTTTAACAAACTTTTATAACATAAGTGCTTAAAAGCTAATATAGAGATGATTCTAGTATGATTAAACAGATTGAAAGACTCATTCAGGAAAAATATAAAAAATAGGCAGGCATAGCTAAAGCAACTGAGTATGGAAGAAGTAATTGTACAGTGAAAAAGCAACAGCCCCAGATCACAGAATTACAGAACTGCCACTGTCAGCTTCACAACAGCTCTCTTGCACCATCTTTCCCCACAGTATAGAAAACCTGATCCAGCAGGTTATTACCAACAGAAAAGGACAAGATTAAAACCAGAAATTTGTTCTGCTGAGTGATGACTTCCATGCCTTTTCAGATTGCCTCTTTATTAACAGAGAGCAGAGCTGCTTTCAGCAACGAAAAAAAAAACCCCAAACCCACACACTCCGTTGCAAGATCATATATCAGGCAGATCTCCAAGCAATAAAGCCAAAAAGAAAGTAAAACCTTGAATATGATGTATCACAACTAGACTGCCCCACGTCAAGGCAGTAAATGTGAGCCTTCTCCTTCCTAGACTTGTGTATTTTGACTTCAAATAGACCACATATGAAAGGGAAGTTATGAGATGGAGGAGGGGAATTTAACAGCATGATATTTCATCTCTCTTTTGTGATTAGAGCTGTATTTTACATTCAAGCAAGCTATTCTAGTAAGACAACCCCTCCCCCTCAGAGGATATGCAAAAGGCTGATCTCTAGCTCAGAGAATGAAAATTAATACACATAGTCTTTAGAGGGAAGGAAACAGACCATGTTAGATGCCTTGTAGAATAGTATTGATCAAAAACACATCTAACGCTTAGAGATTATCAAAAAAGTTATGAAGAATGCAACAATGAGTAACGTAAGACACGATAACAACTGCTGAAGTAAGAAATAATAAGCTTCAGGGCTTTAAAAGAGAAAAAAATACAGCTAACAACCAGCAGCCACCTGAGGCTGGAAAGATGCTTCTCTTATCAACCGATTAATACACAATGGCCAATGACAGGCTCTTATATCTTTTTTTCTGAAGCATCTGGCCCCAGCCATAATGAACTACTGGTCTGATTTGGTACAGAGTTGTGAAGTCATTAATGATAAAATTATGGGGCAGATCCTCAGCTGGTGAACCCGTCAATTCTCACTAATTTCTATCAGCACTGTGACCATTCACCCTGGCCAGAGGCTTGCCCTACACTACTAAACTGGTGATAATCAGGATACTGCCTAATTTTGCATACAAAAATATAAAATAAGGCTTCTGACTTTGACTTCAAATTAAGTCCATTACCTGAGATCCTGTCAGAACAACAGTTTTACCGAGGTTCTCACACATGAAGGATAAAGCTGAAGCTGTATAGGCCATGGTATCAGTGCCATGAAGGATCACAAAACCGTCGTACTTTTCATAATGCTCCTGGAGATGGAAAGACAGTTTTCACATTGTTAGACCAATACACTGGCATCAGCAAGAGAGGTACATACTGCATTATTTTCACTGGTGGAAGCAACAGCAGAATACTTTAAAGGGTATGACACGCATAATTCCTCCCAAAGTTATCCTGTTTTCAGTTTAAATACAATTAAGAATTAATAGGACACTAAGCACTAGAGCCAGTAATTCTAATTATGGAACAGTCAAAGAGATTCTTCTATGTATACATATTAATGCAGCATTTTTAAACCAGAAGACTGCTAATTAAGAAAAGCTTAGCAATGGCTTTAAACAGGAATGTTAACATATGCAAATTAGTCGTATAGTCTGATTTCTTGTTGCTGCTTTTACTTTAGGGATTACATCATTTACTGGAACAGATTAAGCAAACCAAGGCTATCATAACATATAGAAAAAACAGTCCCTTTAATCCGGGTGGCAGACAGGCAAACTGCCAGTGTAAGAGTGCCCTCTTCTGTTGAAAAGTCATCCTTTCTGTAGCAGCATGTGATTTCTGCAGCAAAAAAAAGTGGTGAGGAGGCTTATTGTTGTTTGTTAATGTGCATACACTTGTGTTTTTTAGAAGTCCCTTAGACTATCAGGCATGTACAGATGCAAAAAGGAATTTTACAATAACTTTAATATATATGCAATTCCACACAGGATTGTTTTCTAATGCAAAGCCATGAATTGCACAGTTCATCTTGGAATAAAGACATCTGCTGGCTTTTGGAGGAAAAAAGGAATTGGTTCCTCTATTTTAAGAGTGATGCATATAGTAAACACTGTAGCGAGAGACACTGGTGTCTGTGATGTAATTTGGTAATATAGAATGGATGACATTGACTTCTAAGCAGACACACAAAGAGCCAGCATGGGGAAAAGAAGCAGGGGGTTGCCATAGAAGTAAGCAGGATTTCTTTGTAATTACACTTCTAAGCTACAGTACGCACATTCATTTGGCATCTCCGATATTAAGGTCACCTCCAAACTCACCTGCAGATTTGTACTTGTCCTTTTGCTGTTTCCTCACTGACACTCATGACTACATGTTGCCACCTATGGGAAGTTTCAGGGGATTTCTGCTTATCTCTAAAAAGTTAGGCAGCAGAACAACAGCCAATGTTGCAAGATCTCTCTGTATGACAAACTATAGTATGATGCAAAAAGCTTGCTGTAGTTATTTACCAATGTAGGAACAACATAAGAAAATTTCAAGAATGGCTAAGATCATAGCAACATCCACTTGTTCTCTCTAACTCAGTAGGCTGCAAATATTTCAGCCTATGAACCTCATTATATACAGAAGAACTGAGCTTGATTTAAGCTTCATAATGTAAAAGATCAGACTGGCAACTAAGGAGATGCCCCACAGAAACATCTTAGAATGCTTTGGTGTGGAAAGTCAGCAGCATGTTAGGGCCCTACCAAGTCTGTGTCCATGGCGAATACAAAGTGGTAGCATCTATAGCTAAGTCTCACAGTTACAGAAGGGTTTCTTCTTCCCTTCTCAGCTGAGAGGAGACCTCATTGCTCTCTACAACTACCTGAAAGGAGGTTGTAGAGAGGAGGGTGCTGGCCTCTTCTCCCAGGTGACAGGGGACAGGACAAGAGGGAATGGCCTCAAGCTCCGCCAGGGGAGATTTAGGCTAGACATTAGGAGGAAGTTTTTCACACAAAGGGTCATTGGGTACTGGCAGAGGCTGCCCAGAGAGGTGGTTGATTCACCTTCCCTGGAGGTGTTTAAGGCATGGGTTATCGAGGTCCTGAGGGACATGGTTTAGTGTTTGATGGGAACAGTTGGACTCAATGATCCGGTGGGTCTCTTCCAGCCTGGTGATTCTATGATTCTATGATTTTCACTTGCATGGACTGGAGATTTGTATATACAGAGCAGCTGTATTTTGTGTACAAGAAACAAACAATTTTATTATTTTTTTAATAAAACTAATATGCTATTAATGAAGAAAAGTACATTCTCTCCTGTTTAGCATGGGATTTCCTTCTACTCTTGACAGTGGGCCTTCTGCAAATGCACCCCTGCTTCATCCTAGAGACTCTCCATCCATACACCAGCTCCATCTCTGCCCTGGCAAGGTGCATTTAATAGGAAGAACATCATCCCTAGTTTGGTGGCTCGAGGATTAGAGGACCTAAAGGTGAAAGACCATTTTCAGCATTATCCTCTGCATTACTATGCTGCTTGCATGCCTTTCTACAGTTTGGTTGAAGAAGGAAATTTACACAATAAAGCCAACTATCATAGAGCGAGGAGGAGTGGAAGTGGAATATCTTACTAGGCCCACGGTTATTTACTTCTAACAGCTATGTATGAATTCCTGGTGTGAAGTATTTGAAACGTTTCACATTTCTGCTTTCTTAAAAGCACAAAGCTAAGTTCAGACAGAGACAGGAGCACAGAAATGCTGATTTTTTTTAATCTAGAGAAGGATGTAATGAGTTTATCTATATATGCAGAAATATCTAGGGCTTTAAACATTTCCCAGTGTGGAAAACCTAACCATGGCAGCATTTTTTAATACTGGATGCAAAGCAAAAGCTAGTCAAGTCCATCTATGTCCACAGTAAGGGAGGCATAAACACATGAAATAATATTCCATGTCAATAGCCAACTATTAAGTTATTTGAGCATCTGAATGATGTGTAACTAAGCAACCTTTGGTTAAGCCACCTATACCTAAGGATTTTATTCAAAAATTCTGGACAGTGAATTTAAGTAAATGTTTTAGAACATATCAGCCTACATATTACAGAACTTATTCAATCATACCTGCAATTTTCCTATTTTATTTTCTTGTACAGAATTATGGCATCATTGGAAGAACTATATAATTTTTATGATTTTTCAACATTTTCAAAAGGAAAAAAAAATTATCAGGCCTTGCAAGCACAGTACTTCTATTTTGCAAGTAACTATGCAAGGTACATTACACTTACATTTTAAATAAAAACCAGATACATACACACTACCAAATTGTTTTATCTTGCAAAGTATACTAGGTATACTGCTGGTTTTGTGCAAGCAACAAATGAATTATTATCTCACACCACAGTACCTCAAGTTTCTTTGCAATTTTGGCCCAGTCCTCTGGTGTCATGTTGGAAGAATCAAGCAGCGGTGATAGCTCAAGGATTGTGTAAAATATTCTCTTGTTTTGCTTAGAGACACTAAGAAGAAAGAGAATTGGGGGAAAAAAAGAGTTCTTAGAGCTAATATCAGCTCATCACTTCTGATTTTTTCTCTAAATCAGTAGTTTTCACCTTTTTCCTCCCCAACCCCCAAGTCTTTGGCAAAATACTGGTCTTAATTTGGGATCATTAAGTTCTGAATTTAGAAGTTCAAGGCTTGATATGGTATAAAGCACAAATCCCTAAATTTAATTTAATAATAAATATAATTTAGGAAGCAGGGAGGAGCTGGCACCACTAAAGACAGTTACTTTAAGTTTGGAACGGTGTTCTAATAAAAATCAATACCAAGGTTCAAGGTCCAAAAAAACATTTCATAAGCTACTGAGAAGAATCTATAAGGTTCTCAAAGGTTATAGGGAAAATCTTCTTTACAGAAAATTTGCAATGACTTCCTGATCCTTTGATAAATATCAATAGACAACCTATAAATAGATATTCTTCTCTGACACAAAGGGTATCATTTCTTAAGAGACTTATGACTCGGATTCACTTTTGTGACCCTTAGAAGATCTACTCTTCTCAGTTCCTCTGACCTCAGATTTCAGAGAAATCCCTCTGGGTTAATTAGGATCTTCAAGTATACTGTTGCCTTTGCTAAGAACAGGCTAGCCTTGTAAAAATGGTTTGCTATCTCATACCAGGACTATAAACAACTGAGTGGCAATCAGTTATTGGCTACTGAACAAGTGCAGCCTTGACAGCTGGGAAAAGACCACTAGAAATGCAATAAAAACAAGACAAATTAACTATGCAAGTTAAAAAAAAACCAAACCAAACAAATCCAAAGAGTCACGTAATAGGGTAAAGTACCTGTGGGGCTGAGGAACGTAATACTTGCAAACATCAGGCAGCGTGTAGCCCAGCAGATGGAGACCAAAGATTAAGAAGTGTCTAGGCACTCAAACATTTTATAAAAGTGCATAATCCCAGTTTTGGAGGGTATTTATCAAAGGCAGTGACAGCTATGGAATCACAGTAGGATTGTCCTAGTTTTAAGCATTCTGTTTGCTCTCCCTGCTCCCCAGGACCACACATCTCCCTTTTTCCATCTACCCATCTCAAGAAACATCACCCTTCAATGACTTGATTTGCTAGCAACGTGGACTCCATACAGAGTATGTGTTTTACCCCACAAATTATGTCCATTTCTCCATGCTAGAGAGCAAAGTCAACTACATATTAATTCTATTTGGCTAGTTAAGATTTGGGGTAAAAAAAAAAAACCCTACAAACATTATTTTCTGCTACCTTTCTGAAGCTCAGAAGAGGATAGAATCTCCACCATTTTCACCCATTCTTAAGTTACATGGGATATGTTCCTATCTAGCAACACAGAGGCAAACAAGCAGCTAACAAAGAACTTCTAGCAGGCCATGTCTGTCCCTCCTACTTGCTCTTCCAGGCAGAGCCATCCAGGAGCACGTGTAACAGGGTCATCTTCAGAGTATTCTCAATGCTCATACACTGCCTGGGGATGATGGAAATTTCCCTGCCAGCTCTAACTGTGATAGATAATCCAACATTTACACTGGAAGAGATCAAAAGGCTACAGAAAGACCAGAATACTGTATGGATGTGTAGAAGTTCCCAAAATAAAGTGCTTAGAGCACAGAAAAGTTGATTACCTTCCTTCAGCATTTGCAATAGTGTTTTGTTCCCACTTGCTATTGTTGTATATATTTACAGCAATTTAAAAAAAGTATACAAAACCAAGAATCTACTGGCAATTCACCAGCTAATAAAATCTGCAGACCCACTCCCCTCATGAAGCCTGCAGGGCATTTGTGTACAGCAGAGAGAGCATTTAAACAATGTGTAGTTTTCATTCATAACCAACTGACATACTGTACCTAAGAAGTTAGACTCGAATGGCCTTGTTGGATATCACATTTACACGTGCTAAGAGCAACTTTGGTAGTCAGCTGAAAATCTGTGAAAAGAAAGCTCCCCTGAGGAAGTGCTTTTTAAATAAAACATGACGTACCAACACCAGAGACCAGCCTAGTCTATGACTTTTTATGCCTCTCTCTAAACAGAGATTGTATCTTTCCACTTACATCCAGGTTATCACAGAGATATACAAAGTTCACAAAATACTCCTACTTTCTCCGCTCAGAAACTCACACTATTTCTCAACTGCCTAGTTAAAATATCACTTAGCTAGCACAAAAGAGAAAGTGGCAAATTGCCATGACTAACCTCCAGAAACGGGACTTTGCGGTGCCAGAAAACCAGGAAAAGATTGTTTTTTAAGCATCAATTTTTGATGTGAATGATGGTTTTAAGCTTTTTTGTTCTTCATGGAAAACATGTGCCAGGAGAAGTATTTTGAGGACTCACACAGTTGGGCATGTTAGGGTAGTTCTGTTATATTTCAAATCCCTTGAAGTTATTCAGTTACAAGCACAGTATCGTTAACAGAGCTCCATTTTTCTTAGTATAACCATCACATTTAACACAAACTGTATGTTCACATCAATACTACTCTACTGGGAGTCCATTTGTTTTCTCTTCAGCCCTTTTCCTGCCATCTGCCTTTTAAATGGTTACTTTTAAAAGCTTTTACACAGAGACCTCAATACAAAATGGAAAGAAATTCATAAACCTTATATTTTCTTTAAATGTCCGGATTTTCTCCTTAAAGATTAAGAAAATACCAATTTTTACAAAATTAAGAAATATAAATTTTTACGGCTATACTCCCATTTACTTTTGAATGACTGTGTAAAATCCTCCTTTGTGTGAAGTTAACATGTTTACAAGGTTACAGTCATTCATCACAGCTGAGGACTATCTCAAATTAGCATACTGCCTTCTAAATAAAATCTACAAGCTTTTAATCATTGCCCAACAGTTAAGAAGCAACACAGATTAATTATAAACCCACTGCTTATTATCATAATGTTGCATAAATTTGGGAAAGACAATCAGCTTTTAGAGCTTTTAAAAAACAGGCAGCCTTCAGAGATGCATTAATTAGATGCTAATGTTTCAGAAGTATGCTGAAGATAATTTACAGAGCTGTACCTACAATTTTCTTAGCTTCCACAGAACATTTGTATGTTTGCACAGCAAATCAATATCCAAACCAAGAAAAAAAAAAAAACACAGGACTAATCTGTCCCAAATGGTTACTTGTTGCCTAATTTAAAAGTTATTTCTCAAGCAGTATTAAGACACTTCACTGCATATATATAAAACCAGAATTTTTCTATAGCATTAGACATGGTAGGCTTTTTCCTGTTAATACAAGCATTTTGTTAATCTCATAATGGATTCTTCACAGTAAATTTTTAGAGATGTAATTATCTGAAAATTAACATGATACTTCCTAGCTCACTCTCCCCAAGGAAAATGTACTTACGGGAGCACCAGCGTGTTATCTCCAAGTTCATGGACGTTGTTCAGTTTTGTTTCCTGGACATAAGCCTCATCATGCAGCATCGGCATTTTTTTCAAGCTGCTTACTAATTTGTTGGCCTCAGGAGCAAGTCCTTAAAAATAAACAATATCATAAGTAAATGAAGGAGCAGGGATGGGAGGAAGCAAGTGGCACAGCCAGGAGGGAATAAGTCCAGTTACACAGCTGTTCGCCCATCCCTCCAAATTAGATTTAAACAGTCTGTTGCCAGTTTAAGAGCATGAAAATCGGATAAAACAAAGAAATCTCCATGCAGTTATTATTTCTTGACTAGAAATAAATAAATCCTTTATTTAAGAGAAATAACTACAAATTTTCTCCATATGAATTTCTATTTTACCTATTTTTAATTGCTGATTGTGTACAAATACTGATAAGCATTAGAGACAAGAAGTCATTTTTTGTAGCTGTGGCAAAAAGCTACCATTCTTTTTTACATTTGCCACAGCTATTCTCTACTTGGTGGCCTTACCTAACACTGAGCATTTGTTTGTACCATGAATTTGCAGTATCTTCACCTAAGCTCCTTCGCCTACAGCAGCATTGGCAGAAACAGCACGGGTTGGAAAGCTGCATGTCATGTCTCACTGTCAAAGGCAACAGCATTTCCATAGAGAAAAAAAATAAATAAAAGAAAAAGCCAAAGCAAACCCCACAGTAGGTATTGAGCGTTAACAGATATAGCGAAACCTCAGCTTCCCAGGAAAGTCTTAATCAAACATGTTCTAATCACTCTCTCTTCAATAGGTACTTTCCACCAGCAGGTTTAGGAATAAATCTCAATTGACCACAGGTAGAGAAGATGCATAAAAGCTGCTGAGTAGAAAAAGTCAAAAGCACAAATGCATCTTTAGCTCTGTTCACCTTCTCCCTACCCATGATATTGCATTTCTCTCTGTGGCGGGAGCCCTACAACTATTAGGACTTAAACCAGCCTAGGCACATTTGCTGTGTGCTGAATCTGCAGGTGTCCTGACTGCAAACCAGGTGTTTCCAAGGGAATACACACAACATTCTCTATTAGCCAGAAAGGCACCTAGATTTTTGATATCACCATCATAGAACTGAGTTCATTCATAAATTTCACTTGCAACACATCTCTCAATACCCCATCTAGGAAGCAACAATTCTGGTGTCTAGGGCCAGAGGTCACTTTGTTTTTCTTAAGTCTGACATTTTTAGACTTTTTTTTATTCTGAGAACTTTCTTTGGGACGTGAAGATTCTACTGGTGTTATTGCTCAGTTTAATCTCAGCAAATGTGTTTTGCACCACTTGTCCAGATGGCAAAAAAGCTCTCAAACCTCATTACACCACTCCTGCTTAGTTCTAGTTGTTCCTGCATCCAGCTCTGGAGCCCTCAGCACAGGAAGGACACGGAGCTAATGAGAGTAGGTTCAGAGGAGAGCCATGAGAACAATCCGAGGGCTGGAGCACCTCTGCTATTATGACAGGTGGAGAGAGTTGGGGTTGCTCAGCCTGGAGAAGAGAAGGCTCCAGGGACACCTTAGAGTGGCCTTCCAGTACCTGAAGAGGGCTATAAGAAAACTGGGGAGGGACTTTTTAGTAAGGCTTGTTGTGACAGGACAAGCAGTTTTAAAATAAGGGAAGGTAGATTTAGACTGAAATAAGGAAGAATTTTTTTACAATGAGGGTGGTGAAACACTGGAACAGGTTGCCCAGGGAAGTAGTGAAGGCCCCATCCCTGGAAACACTCAGTGTCAGGTTGGATGGAACTCTGAGCAACCCGATCAGGTTGAAGGTGCCCTTGCTTGCTGCAGGGTAGGGGTAGACTAGATGACTTTCACAGTCCTTTCCAATTCAAAATATTCCACAATGTTATTGTTCTAATTTAAGGCCAGATAATACTCTCTTACTTCCTAGTTCTTCTCTTTATTTAAACATGAGTCTCATCCCAGTTAGCATCTGGGGATTTTTTTCCCTTCACCTTTCAACAAGAAAATTCATTTAAAATACTCCGAAATACAGAGAGTATTTTCAATAGCAGTTTTATAATTTTCCATTTACTTTCCAAAATGATGGAAAAACCCTTAAGAACTCCTTAATCTCCCTCCTGGCTTGCCTTAAATGAAGTAGCAGGCCCCTTTGTAGCCAACTTCCTCACAGGATGGCAACAGCATTTGACTGGATTTGTTTGGAATCCTGCCGGAATACGTTTTTTCACTAACTATACTTAACACTTTCAAGCTTTGGTTGCTTCCTTCATTCAGCTGTAATCCCTGCTTTTCCTGCTAAGGATGTTCCTAGCTCAGTCACAAATGGCTGTCACAAATGACACAGAGTCATCTTCGCTCTGGAATGCACCCAGTTTCAAGTGTTGCCTGATTATTCTTCTGTTCGTCCAATCCTCAGTTTGGTTTTGAATATTGACAATGGATTTGACTGTTTCATTTCTGTATTTTGTATGGAAGTGGAGAGCTGATATACATGATTATTCTTAAATCCCTTCTTTATAAATGGCAGTTCCTCATCTTTCCTCTTAATCACAAATCTGTCAGGACTTTTCTGCAGTTGCTTGCACTGAACCTAAACCATTCTGCAGAAGTCTGAGATGCCCCACTTGCAACTATGCAGTTCCCTGAATGCATCCACCTTTAGCAGTGTTTTCTGCTTTACAGCTTCAAGAAGCAAACACAGGGGAACTCAAATGCAACTGTTTTAAGAAGAGCTGTACTTCATTATGCATAGAAAACACCTTTTGTGAGCCAAGCTTGCTGACCAAGTATTTGAAGCAACTTCACTGCAGAGAAGAGGCAGGCTGTGCAACTTGTTCAAATAGCTCTCATCAACTTCTGTCCTCTCCCTCTTTAGCTGGCCAATCCCAGCATCACAAAGCAAACAAAGGCAGAACAGCAAACAGGGAATTGTGGCCAAACAGAACAAGCATAGTTGTCTCGTCTACACTTGGGGACTCTGCTTTTCACTCTGGTGCTAGAGAGAACATAATTATACCTACTTATCAATTGAGATATCCTATAACCTGGGCTGCAGCAGAGAACGGGGAGATGAAAAAGTTTGATGCAGCTTGCATCAGTTAGGATCTGCACCCAAGGAACCACAGGTACTGGGGAGAAAAAGCATACTGCACCGCAGTATGCCTGAAGTCATCACCCCTAATCCTAACAAACCGTCCATCCTGAAGAATACAAAGGACTTCACTAAACCAGATTTTACCTATAGGAATATCAGTACAAGTGGCACATATGTCTACAGTGTCAGATGCCAAGAGTAACAACTACATTTTGTAAAGGCAGAGAAGCAGAAAGCGTTCTCCAAAATACTCATTTCTTGCAGTTGTAATACTTGGAGCTTTCAGAAGTGAGGTGAATAGGTTTCAAATAGAAAAAGGTTTGGACTACAGCAGCCAGTCCTCTGGCAGTCCACTGTCTAGAAAAGACAGATAATTAACTAAATTACCCAGGCAGACTATTTGAAGACAAGTAATCCTTCTAAGGGGAGCCAGCTTAATTCAACTTGTATTTGTTGGGTGGTTTTTTTCTTCATATTACAGGTAAAGGCTAGAAAAGAGAGCCACACCACAAGCCCAAGGAAAAGATCTTGCTGAAGGCACCAACTAGGAGAAATATGAGCACAAACTTGACACAAAAACTGGTATCACAATACCTCACTAAGGAGTTTTACTTTCTTAAATGAGCTACCAACAAGCCAAAATGAGCTGTTGTGCAAGGAAGTAAGTAGGAGGAAAACATTTTTAAAATGCACTGAATTGGCTTATTTGACAGCAAAAACCATGAATGCTGAGGCAGTCTGCAGCTGAACCTGGTTGTCACCCGACTCACACAAACAGACCCTCCATTTTCTGTAAATGATTCCTGTGCCCTATAGGTGTGCAGAAAGTCCAACAGCTCCAAGACATGCTGCAGTTGCCACACATGCACATGTCAACTGCAGAACGCCTGCGAGAAGCTTATAATTGGATCTCATGATGATAAATAATTGCTCCATGCACTATCGATAAGCCCAGAGAATGTGATATCAGTCTTGTATACCAGGGCAGCTCTGCACAGGAACACATTCCTCGCAGAATACATTAAGCCTATCAAAACTGTCTGATTTTGTAAACAAAACTATCTTCTCCTGCAACTGGAAAGGCCATAGAAAAGCTTGTAAACCTAAACAGAAATTAATTAAGTGGAAACCTAGCTTGATCCCTTCAATTTGAGTAGTAGCTGCTATGAAGTTTCATGCAGCTCAAGGAAGATACTTCTGTTCCCTTTACCTGAAATAAAACATTCATAGTTCTATGTATGGTTGTAGAAAGGTCTAGATACTTTCTATCCATTGATTAATAAAAAGAAATTAGGATCTATTGTGTTTTCCTTTGGAGCTTGCTGCCTTTCCCATGCCCTTTCACCAGCTTCTGTCTGAACACTAAAGAGTGCCAAATATTCTGAAAGAGGTAGTCTGGCTGCTCTGCTGCCAGATCTCTGTATGGAAAGCAGGTTGAAACCCTCACCAGGATGTGCAAACAATCTAACAGATATGATCCAATGATACTGACTCATTACATGCTTTAATGATGGGCGCATGTGAAGCAAAACGAAAAAGAAAAGACATGCAAGATGAGAAAAGGTCATGGAGCTCATTTATAAAAGAATTAGACAAGATTTTAATTTTTTTGCTTCGAAGGTGGTTAAGAAGCTGAGAAAACAGAAGTGGGGAATTATTTGAGTATAAGCAATGCAGAGAGGAAAGTCACCACATGTCATTTGAAATACACACTTTTTTTTTATAACTTTGACAGATTAAACACAAAGATGACAGTCATAAAAAACAAAGCAGAAAAAAAACTTAAAGCATCTTCCCTACAATAAGAAGGATCAGCCAGCCACCATCTTCTGAGAAGAAAGGCTATGTATTAAACAAAAAGCCTAGGAAGCTCTAAGGTGGTTTAACACTACAGATGAGTAGCTGTGGTAGTATTTCAGACAGAGTCTTGAAATTCTGTAGTAGGGAACAGAAGTACCCACACTTCTGAACCGAGACAGACACAAGCTCTGGAAGCCCCGGGATGCTCCACTTCCTCCCAGGTGAAGGAAAAAGGAAACGTCATAGATGTTTATCAAAACTGGACTGCTTCCCTCTCCTCTGCTCCTCCTGCCCTTATACAAGATCCCTTTTTCCCTTTCTAGCAATGCTGTGAAAGGCACAGCCCTGCAGGAAGTCAGATCTGGATGAAATCCATTCTTTTCTCCCGATACATTAGTTGGCTGATGCTTCTGGCATCTTGTGGGATCTGTGCCTACTGAGTGAGCGTTTAGTGGTGCTGAAGTGCCACCCCAATCAGCTTCTGGACTGGGGTTCTGGGGCAGGGAGGATTTTAGGTACCTACCTACTGACATTTAGGGGTACCT
Source organism: Piaya cayana (assembly GCA_013389865.1). Lineage (NCBI taxonomy): Eukaryota > Metazoa > Chordata > Aves > Cuculiformes > Coccyzidae > Piaya > Piaya cayana. The sequence continues at coordinate 71,442 of WAAB01018928.1, forward strand.
GAAAGCACATAGCATATGCCTGAAGGAATCCTAGAAACTGTCAGGTAAAATGCAGGTAGTATGCAGAGACATCTCAGAGTTCAGTTTGGATCTGAACATTTCCCAGCTGGTGGGAGTGGGGCTGGCTCAACTGGCCTTTTGATCCAAGCAAGTCTCACCCCCTCGCGGTAAGGCAAAGCAGAACTCTTTCATGATCTCTGGAAGGAAGTCAAGAGATGGTAGGAGAGCAGCAGAAGACAGCCCAGAAGCAGGTGAGCACAGACGCTGCATCTGATATTGATCACTAGGTCACTTGATATAACATACGCTGCCACAGTTGCATCAGCTGCATCCGTCAGGTCAACACCTGAAAACCCTTGATGTGGCCACCACCTCCAGCAGCCCACGGTCTTCCCAGTGGGGATGTGAGGCACGTGCTCTCCAGGAAGCCTGGGACAGCGGCTCTTTTGGAGTTAAAAAAAGAGCTGTGTGACTGGTACAAGTAAGCCGGTTTCATTTTCAGCTCACGGAGGAGGGGAGGAAGGACTCACGCTTCAGGAAACACGTTGCCCTCTGCCAAAGCCTGCTCTAACTCGCTGCATGGATGGAAGGGTGCCTATCAGCTAAGCCACCAAAACTGCTAGCTGGTAAGACCAGAGAAAGGAAGGCATTGTTCCCATCAGCTACGAGAGACTGGGGGATGCTGGACCGTGACCCTGGGGGCATGCTGGATCCCAGGGGAATGCAGGACTGCAGATCCCCGAGGGGATGCTGAAGCCTAGGGGGATGCTGGACCATGGATCCTGGGAGGATGACGGCCCCCAGGACGATGCTGGACTGCAGATCCGGGTGGAAAATGCACCACGGATCCTTGGGGGAATGATGGACCACAGATCCCTAAGGGGATGCAGGACCCTGGGGAAGGATGGACCTCAGGGGGATGCTGGACCTGGATCTGGGGAAAGATGCTGGACTCCAAGGCGATACTGGATCCCAGGGGGATGCTCGAACCCAGGGGGATGCTGGACCACGGATCCCGGTGGATGACGTAGTACGGATCCCTGGGGGGATGCGGGACTCCGGCGGATGCTGGACCCCGGGGGGGATGTTGGACCGCGACCCTGGGAGAAGATGTGGGACCCCGGGGAAAGATGCTGGACCCCGGGGGGATGCGGGACCGCGGATCCGGAGGCAAGATGGACCATGGATCCCTGGGGGAATGATGGACCACAGATCCCTGGGAGGATGCGGGAGCCCGCGGGGGGATGCTGGACCGCGACCCCGGGGGAAGATGCTGGGCCTGGGGGCAGGCCGGACCCGCCCCCCTCCCTGGGGAGCCCGTGGGGTCTCACCCTTGGCGTCCTGCACCATGCCGATGGTGCCGCCCGTGTTGATGACCAGCACCCGCGCCTCGGCGGAGGGCGGCGGGCAGCCGGGTCGCTCCTGCAGGCGGGTGCCGGACAGGGCTCTGCCGAGGGAGCGGCTCCCCGAGGGCTGCAGCCCCACCGCCGCCTCCATCCCGCTCCTGCGGAACCGCTACCCGGGCCGAAGGGAGCTGCAGGGCAGCCGAGGGGCCGCCCCTTCCCCCCCGGGGGCGGGAAGAGCCGCCGCGCGCGCCCCGCCCCGCCCGGAGCCTCCCGGGGCGCGCCCGGAGCTCCAGGAGCCACCGGCACGGCGGGCGGGGAGGGGAAATGGGGAAGAAGCGTGAGGGAGATATTTGTAAAACGCGCTGGATTGGGTTATTTGACAGCAAAAACATGAACCTTGAGAGTCTGCAACTGGCGCTGGTTCTCACTCAGCTCACGCTAACAAACCATCCGTCCCTGCGCCCTGTAGGTGTGAAGACTCACAAACTGGAAAAGACCCGCCAGATCATCGAGTCCAACCATTCCTATCAAACACTAACCCACGTCCCTCAACACCCCGTCCACTCGTGCTTTAAACACTTCCAGGGAAGGTCAATCAACTACCTCCCTGGCAGCCTCTGCCAGTGCCCAATGACCCTTTACATGAAAATTTTTTTCCTGATGTCCAGCCTAAACCTCCCGTGGTGCAGCTTGATGCTGTTCCCTCTTGTCCTGTCCCCTGTCACTTGGGAGAAGAGGTCAGCACCCTCCTCTCTACAACCTCTTTTCAGGTAGTTATAGAGATCAATGAGATCTCCCCTCAGCCTCCTCCAGGCTAAACACCCCCAGCTCTCTCAGCTGTTCCTCATAAGGCCTGTTCTCCAGCCCCTTCACCAGCTTCGTTGCTCTTCTCTGGACTCACTCCAGAGCCTCAACATCCTTCTTGTGGTGAAGGGCCCAGAACTGAACACAGGATTCAAGAAGCAGTCTCACCAGTGCCGAGTACAGAGGGAGAATAACCTCCTTGGACCTGCTGGTCACACCATTTCTGATACAGGCCAAGATGCCATTGGCCTTCTTGGCCACCAGGGCACACTGCAAGGAAGTCTAGCAGATCCAAGACACCACACTGCAGTGGCCACATGTGCACAGGTTAACTACAGAACCGCTGCAACAGTTTTACAGTAAGATCTCTTGATGATAAATAATTGCTTCAATAACAATTTTTTCTTAGAGGAACTAGCTTGATTCTACTTGTATTTGTTGGGTGGTTTTTTCTTCATATTTCAGGTAAAAGCTAGGAAAGAGAGCCAGCCCACAAGCCCGAGGAAAAGAACTTTGTTGAAGGCACCAGCTAGGAGGAATGTGAGCACAAACTTGACACAAAGATTGGCATCACAGTAACCTCACTAAGGAGTGCAGTTAGATTTACTTTCTGAAATGAGCTACCAACAAGCCAGAACAAGCTGTTGTGTGAGAAAACAAGTAGGAGGAAGACACTTTTAAAATGCACTGAACTGGCTTATTTGACAGCATAAATATGAATGCTGAGAGAGTCTGCAACTGAATCTGGTTCATAGATTCATAGAATCACTACGTTGGAAAAAACCTTTGAGATCATCAAGCCCAACCTTATCTGTCCACTATTAAACCATAGAGTCATAGAATAGTTTGGGTTGGAAGGGACTTTCAAGATCATCTAGTTCCAACCCCCCCTGCTACGGGCAGGGNGCCTTTAGTCCTATTTCTATAAGCCTTTGTAAACAGTCCCTCCCTAGCCCAACTCTCATAGCCTGTCCTCATTTGGGAGGTGCTCCAGCTCTTGGATCATCTTTATGACCTCCCCTTGACTTGCTCAAACAGATCCATGTCATTCCTGTGACTGATCACAGGAGTCCAGGTGATGTCTCACAAGAGCAGAGTAGAGGGGGAGAATCACCTCCCTCACCCTGCTGATCACACCTCTTTGGATGCAGCTCAGGAGACAGTTGGCTTTCTGGGCTTTTCTGGGCACGTACACATTGCTGGCTCAGAAGGGAGGACCTACATCATCCCCTCTTTTTTCCAGAAGGCCTTTGAGGAAGAAGGTGGGAACTTCCTCTGCTTGCGTGGCCTCTGAGGGGACTCATTCCTAGCAGGAGTCTCCAAAAGCAGGCAGCCTAGTGTGGGCAACCACCCCAACCCTCCATTTCAGCTTCCTAATCAGGAACCTCAGTTTTCATCCAGGTTTTCTCACAAGCTTTCACCTTCAGGATGAGAATCGAGCCCTGGGCCAAACATGAACAACGCTGCCTGCTAACAGCTGTGATACAGAACATGCAGGCTGTGCTGGAAAGGTCTCCTCGGGCAAAGATGAGCACTGTGGAATAATTAACAGTCAGCAGCCTGCAAAATCACAACCCATCTAGTCTGATCTCTTAGAGAAATCCAGAATCCATATACAGCCCTCTCATATAGACTGTGGGGTAATATTAGCTCATAGACTCTTTTATTTGAGCATTTCTGTCCTTTTGAGGACATGCTCCCTCAAGGATTGGTATTTCTTGGAGACTGTGACCACAAAACAGTTCTTGATACAGCCAGATTCAACATGAAATTTTCATAGAATCATAGAATCACCAGGTTTGAAAAGACCCACTGGATCATCAAGTCCAACCATTCCTATCAAACACTAAACCATGTCCCTCAGCACCTCACCCACCCGTCCCTTAAACACCTCCAGGGAATGTGAATCATCCACTCCTTATAAGACCTGTTCTCTAGCCCCCTCACTAGCTTTGTTGCTCTTCTCTGGACTTGTTCCAGAGCCTCCACGTCCTTCTTGTGGGGAGGGGCCCAGAGCAAAACACAGAATTCAAGGAGGTTTTGAAAGATAACTTGTTTCTCAACAGTCTTGCCAAAAGCGCTCAGGGGAAAACAAGATCATGGTCAACAGACATGGCCAGTTACATGTATAATATCATCTCTATGCATGTAGCTGGCACCTCTGAAAAAGAAATGTGAATAAAGAGGAGGCAGAAGCTTATAGCTTCAACCTCAAATGCTCTGAATATTTGTTTTATCCTGATGATCACCTCTGCTGCTTTTGGCCCTATCTACAGAAAACTGGTTATCACCAAGACCTGAATATCATGATCCTGAAATGGACTTTTTCCATGTAGTAGGGATATTTGAGAGTCTTTGCTGATGCAGAGAAGAATGTAGAGGAAACAGGTTTAAAAAATAGTAACAAGTTATACACATCTACTTCGTTTCAGTGTTCCATGAGAAAGGGCAGTAGTATTACTACCCACAGCTCTAGTGGTGGCAATACTGTAGTAGAACTGCTAGTGTCATCAAAACAGATGGAGTAATGCTGAAATTCAAGTGAAGTCTTCTGGTCTTACAACACGAGCAGTTCCTCCAGTCCTTAGTCCCTACAAAGTTGCACTGGTGAGAAAATAGCTATTATTTGCAGTAATTACTATAAAAGAAAGAGTGGTGAATTAAGAGTTTAGGGAACGGAACAGAATGCTTCTTTACACAGTATTCTAGACTGTAGGTCTCACTAATCTCCAGTTTATATTTCACCTGCTTGCTACCAATGATATGCCAGACATTTCTCAAACTTTCTTCCGTCTTCTTCTAATGGTCTTCCTTCCTGACAGCTTCTAGACATACAAGACTTTCTTCTACTCAAATGCTTCAAAATGGAAGCAGTACACTTCAAAAATAAATACAAATTTAGGGTTTCATGTCTAGGTAAAACAGTTGATACATCTGTATTAGAGGGGAAGTTTTGCAGGTAAAGGAAGCAGGGAGGCATGATGAAAAAGCTGATGCTACAGTTATTTTACAGAAAAAGCTAGAGACGTGTCCCTCATAGACTCTGAAATGTGAATGGATTAATTGTGGGAAGAGAGGCAGACTAAACTCTGACATAAATTAAAAATAAATGTATTAAGCCCTGTACTGGTATCTAACTAAAATACTGGTTCTAAGAGTCATGTTTGGAAGGCACAGGGTGTTTTCTTTTGAGGTTTGGGTGTGAGATCAAGTATAAGGAAGCTGAAGTTGGTTTCAAGGAAATCTGGTAAGTCTTGAGATCTGTTGTAATGAGATTTGTTATTTCCAAAATTAGCAAAGTAGCTAAAAACTAATGAGCCAGTGACTGAGGACAGCAGCTGCTGTGTGAGCTGAGAACAAGCTGTCCTACAAGTACCTTGAGGCAAAACAAGTACCTTAAGTACCTGGGTTATTCAGTAAACCAAAGTGAGAATATGCTTCCTGTGTCAAAGTTGCAGGGATATGGACTAAATTTGTACCCAGTGCTGTGACTTCTAAATAAAATTTAACTCAATTTCAAGGTAAAAATCTGTATTATGTGATTCTCCAAGCAATTTCTCCTGCTTCCAATTTCTGTGACTTAGTATTCCAACAGAAATAAATGTAATGCACTACATCTGAGTCGTCAATCTCTCTCTTACACTGGGTGGCCCGAAACTTGGCACAGAAATCCAGATACAGCCTCACAAGTGCCAAGCAGAGGGGAGTAATCATTCCCCTTGATCTGCTGGCTGTAATTGTCTTGCTAATGCAGCCCAGCCTGTCAGCTTTCTGTTAGCTTTAACCGCTGAAAGGGCCCATTGCTGACTCATACTGGTCTTGTCCATAGGACCCCAAAGCCTTTTTTGTGCAAATGCTACTTAATTTTTCAGGCTCCAGCCCGTACTGATTTATGCAGTTACTCCATCTCAGGGGCAGGACTGTGTGTTTGGCTTTGCTGAATTTTATGAGGTTCCTATTAGCCCATTCCTCTGGCCTGCTGAGGTCCCACCTTCCATTTCAGGTTGGGTCATTTTTCTGCTTTTAGTTTGTTCCTAAAGATCTGTCAGCTCTCCTGGGCTCCTCAGTGCTTCAGGACAGCCTCCCAAGATACCTTGCTTACTAGATCACTGAAGAAGCCAGTTTGCTCCCTAAAGTCAGAGCCTTTGTTCTACTCCGTGTCTTCCTTGCTTCTTTCATATGAAGGCCTGTTTATGAAAGGCGTCCTGTTTGCCCTGTGCCCAGATACACCACAGAACTGCTTGCCTGAAAGTAGGAAATATTTTGTAATGCCTTCTTGCTTTCCTTAGTTGCAAGAAAGCCAAGAACTAAAACCAGCAGTGATTGTAGCCAGCAACTCAGTATCAAAGTTACCCTATCATGTATCTAATAAGGCTTGGCTGATGTTTGATTAATGTGTAATTTTTAGGTAGTAACAGATTGATTATTTTGTAGCCGCAGAATAAATTAGTGATAATTTAAGACTCCCCTGCTGTCTCAGACAAATCCCCACCATGGCAGTTCCTGCTTCCCCAGCTATAACAGCTGTACCCTTTCCTAAAGGATCTTAAGCGCTGCTATCTCAGCCACTGTGGCCAGGAATGCCCTTGACCATTATTCGCTGAGCAGCTCCCTCTTGTTCTTAAGTATCCAGGAGAGCACCTCCTGTATTCAGTTCGTTCAGTGCCTTTATCCAAAAAATTATCCTCAATACCCACAGGATCTCTTGGATTGCTTCTCCCTCTTCCACATTGCCCTCTGAGACACCGGTGTTGCAGTCTTCCCGGAGAACCAGGACCTGTGATCTAACAGATGACTTCCCCCTAGTTCAAGGGAGCTTCACCCACCTCCTGTGCTTGATGAGGTCACCCAGAGCAGGCACCAATCATGACACTGTTCTTGCAGCCCTCACTTCGAGCTGTGTGGAAGTGTCAATCTGCTGGAAGGTAGGGAGGTTCTGCAAAGGGATCTGAACAGACTGGACCGCTGGGCTGAGTCTAATGGCATGAGGTTTAACACGGCCAAATGCCGGGTCCTGCACTTGGGGCACAACAACCCTGAGCAGAACTACAGACTGGGAGAAGTCTGCCAGGAGGAGAGGGACCTGGGGGTGTTGGTTGACAGCCGACTGAACATGAGCCAGCAGTGTGCCCAGGTGGCCAAGAAGGNGGAGGTTGTAGAGAGGAGGGAGCTGGCCTCTTCTCCCAAGTGACAGGGGACAGGACAAGAGGGAATGGCCTCAAGATCCACCAGGGGAGATTTAGGCTAATGATTAGGAGGAAATTTTTTATGGAAAGGGTCATTGGGCACTGGCAGAGGCTGCCAGGGAGGTAGTTGATTCACCTTCCCTGGAGGTGTTTAATTCACGAGTGGACGAGGTCCTGGGGGACATGGTTTAGTGTTTGGTGGGAATTGTTGGACTTGATGATCCGATGGGTCTCTTCCAACCCGGTGATTCTGTGTGATTCTGTGATCCTGGTCGGAAAGCTCTCAAGGAAGTTCCTCTCTTTGCCCAGAAGGAACAAGGAAAATGTCACCCATCACTGCTGCTGCTCATGAGAAACAGAAAGCAATTTGAGATGATTGTTTTACTAAGACAAAAAATAAACGGCTTAATGCAGTGCACAGCATAAAATATGTCTGTAAGTGTAAAGTGGGGGCTCAGTTCTCAGTTTACTATCATACCAAAACTGAATTTTGGGAAGTAAAGATCAACACAATTGCAAAGAGATGGCTTTATGATGTTACACTTGCAATTAATTTCAGTATACAGAGCTCTTTAGAAACCAGCTTGAAACATGTATTTCCCACATTTTATGTATTTAAAAGAGTACATTCCACCAACACACTACTATTCATCTCTCTCATAGAGTTCTCAATGGGCTTTAGCATGAGCAATTGATAATTAAGAATATTATCAAGCTATCTGAAATTCACATGTGCTCAAGTGACAGGAAGCAAGAGTAGTGCCAGCATAAGATAATTGCCTTTTTCACTGGATAGGAATCCCAAGAATTGCTAGTCATTCAGAAAAAGGATCTTGAAAGGAGCCAACAGCATCTGCCTCATAAAAAATAATAGTTATCTGGGTTGGTTTAGGTGAAACAAGTAGCTGGCATTCTTAGTCACTGCTGCTCCTCCCTCTCTCCTTTTTTCTTCACGTCACAGGTGAACTTTCCCCTCAATTCTCTCTCCCTAGTTAGTCACATTTTGTCCCTTAAGTCATGTTGTAACGTTTCCCTTGGGAGCAGTGTTTGATTAAGCAGGTTTTTGGACCTCCCGCTTTACCCCAGTTTCTTCATTCACATCCCACTTCATGTGCAGCTGTCCAGATGGCCGAACACTGAATGGCAATCAAGATCAGTAGGGGTTAAAAAATAATCCCAAGGAAAGAAGGCTGAAGTGCAAAGTGTTTTCAACATGGGCTAGTTTTCTGATGCAGCTTAGTGCAAAGGACCACTGATTGTTATACTGGAAAATCAAAAGTGGCAAGAAGAGCAATGGAAGCAAAATCCTGAGGGTGAGAAGGTCTTTAATCAAATCCTATGCTGAGTGAGATGGTCTCAGAACTGTGGCCTCAGTCCCAAATAGTGGGAGTTGCCTGACTGGGGAAAAAAGAAAGGGAAAATAAGTAACTTCCAGATAGCACAAATGCTTTTTTCCCTCCTCCCTAATACAGTATAATAGAATAAAGCTATTTCCCTTCACCTTGGAATAGACATTTGTCAAGACACAAAACCTTGTAATTTTTCAGTATTCACTCACCTGTGTCAGAGTAAAGAAACTGCCTGGGTAGCAGTTTTCTGCCAAGTTTTATATAAACTGTAGGCTGTTGAACAAAAACTAGCAATGTCCGAAGGCGTAAATGAGTCGTAATGCCAGCTGCCATTTGTTTCACTGGGTGCGTGGACACATCCACTGCAAAACTTTCTGAATAGACAGATATTTTTGTTCTGCTGCAGGAAACCATTTTTGTCAAAAGAATGAAATATGTGCAGCTAATTCTTTATCAGGTATCAAAGAAAATAATTCCACTTCATTCATTTATTTCTAACACAGATCTCAAAGCATTTTTAATTGTTGTCTTTTCAACAAGAAGATTGAGAACTAAAGCTTAGAATTGTTCTTTCCAAGAGAACTTATTCCAATATTTCTAACGGTTCAACAAAAGGCCCAGGCCGTGCATCTAGGAGTGTAAGCCTGGAAGAAATATAAGTATTTCTGAAAACTCAGCTGAGAAGGCTACATCAAAACAAGTTATTTTCTGCAGGCAGATAAGAATGATTGCTTTGGATCAGTTAACAGACGCATGGTTCAGAATTGTCTTGAGTTTGAAGCATGGAGTTTTAGAATCAGAACAGCAAAGTCATATTTAACAGAGGGATGTAGTATTTAATCATAGGTTCATAAAATAGTTTGGGTTGGAAGGGACCTTAAAGATCATCTGCTTCCAACACTGCCATAGGGAGGGACACCTCCCACCGTATCAGGCTGCCCAGTGTCCCATCCAACCTGGCCTTGAACACCTCAAGGGATGTGGAAACTGAAACCAATGTTTCACAGAATCACAGAATGACCTGAGTTGGAAGGAACCCACAAGGATCATCAGGTCCAGCTCCTACACCTGCATAGGAGAACCCCAAAATTTACACCATGTGTCTGAGTGCATCATCCAAATGCTTTTTGAATATTTTCAGGCTTAGCACCAAAACTACTTCCCTGGGGAACCTGTTTTAGTGCTCCACCATCCTCTGAATGAAGAACCCCTTCCTAATATCCAACCTCAGCCGCCTCTGGCACATCTTCCTCCCATTTCCTCAGGTCCTATCATTGGTTATCAAAGAGAAACCAGCACCTGCTCCTGCTCCTTCCCTTGTGAGGAAGCAGTGAACTGCTCTGAGGAGCCCCTCAGCCACCCCTTCTCCAGACTGAACAGACCAAGTGACTTCAGCCGCTCCTCATACAGCTTCCCCTCTGGACCCTCCACAGGAGTTGTGGCCTCCTCTGCACACCCTCCAGCAGCTTGATGTCCTTTTTATACTGTTGTGCCCAAAACAGCACACAGCACTTGAGGTGGGGCTGCAGCAGCATCAATTTATGCATTCTTCTGCAGCTGGAAAGGAAGGAAACAAAAAAACCGCAAACCTAATTCTTTTTTAGGAGTTAGTTGAACCACATTCCTCACTGGGATAGCACCACATCTGTCTTTGGCTTAAGCTGTTGCTCCATAGCTCACAAGTTTTAAATGTCCTTTACAAAATGCAACATGAAGATGAGTTCTGTCATCTTAGTCTTGACAGCTCAGCATATAACACAAAGGCATTCTATCAATTAAGGAAAAACATAGCAGCAGAACACCAGCAAAGACCTCAGAAGTCAGGACAGATATTTCTAGTTTGGGAGCTTCAAAACAGTAACTGAAAGTCATTAATATCTGATGGCTGCTCATGAGCTATCAATCAAGCATAGTCAAAAAGTTACGCTTCACAGTACTTAAAAGTATGACTTTATATGTATTGATGGATAGATTAAAAAGTAATTGCTGTGATTGCAGAAACTCCTTCCAGCTACTGTCATTGTATTCTTTAACACATACAGGATGCTATTAGATACAAAGCATTAAACACTACATCCCTCTATTATTTATCACTTTGATGTTCTGATTCCAAAACTCCATGCTTCAAACTCAAAACAATTCCGAACCACACGACTGTTAACTCATCCAAAGCAATCAGTCTCCTCTGCCTGCAGAAAATCACTTGTTTTGATGTAGCCTTGCCAGCTGAGTTTTCAGAAATACTTTAGTTTCTTCCAGGCTTACACTCTGACACAAACAGCCTGGGCCTTTTGTTGAACCATTAGAAATGCTGCAAGAACTTCTTGGAAATGAAAGTTCTAAGCTTAGAGTTCTCAACCCTCTTAGATAATATTCTGCTGCCTGTAGAAATAGACGGGTTGCAGCTCTCTGACCTTCCCCATCATGCTTCTTTTTCTTTTGTTAGCACCTCTTACTCAAGTGCTATTTCTGTGTATTCTTCAGGCAGCTTCTCTAGGAATAGCACCACTGGGTCTCCTGACCTCTCCCCACCTGTTTGTGCCATGAATCATTCCTATACATCACTTTGCAATTTACTTGAGACCACTTCTCTAATCCAGCGATGCCGCTCAGGATGTTGCATTCCAGCATATGAAGTGACTATCATGTGCATGCAGCTAATAGCAGTTTTGACAGTTTAAATAAAATGCATTTTTATATGAGGCAACTGTAAATAAACAATGGTGAACATTTTCAAAAAATGGAAAAAAAACTTGACCATTGTTCTTTTCCCAGCAATGCTTTCAAAAGCTGATTGTTCTATAAAGAAGCATTTTGAAATTCTTACCAACTCCAGCAATTCTACTCAAATGGAACTTCAGTTTCGTTACAATGAAGATACATTGCCTTTTGCCCTTCTAAATCAAAGTTTTGAATTTTGAATTGGGTCTCTTTGATCAGAAATGTGCAAAAGAAGAGAGATGTGTAAGAAAGTGAGTGTTAGGAACGGCTGGATGCGATGATCCGGTGAGTCTTTTCCAACCTGGTGGTTCTATGATTCTATGAAAATATTGCAGGACACACACAACTTTCTATTGACAATTTCATGGTTCCTTTTGCTTTAGATTCAATTGTCTACAGGACAGGCAGAAGCATATTCACCAGAAAGTCGTAAGTTCTTTCTGGAAAGAGTCCTGCAGAACCTAAAAGGATCCATCGATACAATAATTATTATATCCATAGATATTAGCCTAATGATTCTTTTAATGTGATTGTCATGATTTCTTTTACTCTGAGTAGCTCTGCAAATGCAAAGACAATTAAAAATGCTCTGGGAGGTGCTGCAGCCTTCATAGCCTCCTCTGGGCCTGTTCCAACAGCTCCATATCCTTCTTATATTGAGGATTCCAGAACTGGACACAATACTCCAGATGAGGTCACCCATCATTCAGCACCGAGCACAGTGCAGAGTTTAGGGGTTTTACATTTCCTTCCTAAAAAGTGTGTTAGTGCGGATGTGGGTGGTTTGAATGAACCCTATAGATTTCCTGCTGAGATTACGGACACTTGCATAATGGCAGTCTGTGTATTCCGCAGGAAGCATGAGGGGAAAAATTCAGGGGAGTATGGATGCAAGTTTAAAATTATTTATTTCTAGAGAAAACAGGACCATCCTTTTTCAGTTGTATGCAATTTTAAGAGGCACAGGTCAGTCCATGTTTACTTTAGAAATGTTGAGCTTTTCTAGTGGAGTTGTGCTGTTGTAGGCATCTGAGCTACCTATTTCTAATGCTTACTCATGGATTTTACATGAGCTTTTGTTTACAGTGCAGACACAGGGAGAGTTGACAGTTAACAGGAAAAGGAAGGCAGGAGATGGAATCTGAATAATGAAGGGATGGAGAATTTATCCTAGGGTGACTTTACTGAGCACAATGAGTGCAGTCACAACAGGCTCTGCCTCGCTTAACCTGTGGTCAGATGTCTCAGGTTTATTTACAGTAACCACCTCATTTCCACATGAGGTGCCTGGAATGAGAACTTAGTGAGACAAAGGACTGTTCAAACAAGCACACAGATGATGGCCCACATGAGAATAATTGCCTTGGAGAAGCTGCAGAAATGCTGCCACTTGCTACCTGAAGGTAAGACTTAACGACCGAGATTTGCCTTTCCCCTCTGCACCCCCCTAATTCTATTATATTGCATAGTAGTAAGTAAGACTTCACTTAAATGCAGACAGGGAAAGGGCAGCCTCTCTGGATAAATTTAGAACTGTAGCTCTGGAGCTTTGCTTAGTCCTGGAAACTGCTTAACTATTTTAAGTTTTATATGAAACAGCTATTCTCAGGGTTCCATTATCTTTTAAACAAAACCAGCATGCCGGGCTGAGGATTGTGTACAATTGCCACACTCCTTAAAACGGGCTGACATGCTAGTCTACATATAAATGTCAGGGCAAGTCCACATCAATTAGGATAAATGGCAGAATCACAGTTTAAACTGGGATACAAGTGTTAGACTAGAATGTGACAGAAGTTACTCCGATTTTGGAAAATAAGGTGCATAGTAACAACAGGACTTTTGTCTACCTTAGCCTATAGAAAGGGAACAGAAAAACAAATAAACCCCCCCACCACTGATGCATAGTTTGAGTTACGAGTTTCCTTTCTGCAAAAGAACCTGGAGAAAAGTGATGAAACTCCAGAGGTTCCTTTGTGCTGAGGGAGCTCTTCCATCCTGCAGATAGGGATAGGATCCTCCCAGAGGTCCCCTCTTCAAAGGAGGGGACTCACCCCCTTAGTGACTTCACGTCCCCATGATGGGGAAGTCCTGGCAGCTATTTCTTGGTGTGGAGATGAGCCCTTCGTTCTTTCTTTAGCTGGTGGGGCACCCTGGGCCCTTTTCCAAAGGGACAGAGAGCAGAGCTGGGGTGCTGGTGCTCCCTGCGGGGTTCGCTACCATCGGCAGGCAGCTTGAGGCAAGTGGGGCAGGAGGGAGCTGCACACACCACGTGCCTTCCTCAAGGGTTATGGCCTTCACTCCTCATCCAAGCAAGTCCCTACCTCCCAGTGAGTCACCTGAGGACAGAGAAAAGTGGGGTTGCTGCTTGTTTCAAGGGACAGGAGGAGGTGAACAGTAAGCTCCAAATCGAGGTAGCCCCTTGCCATCCAAGAAGTGCAGAGATTGCTTTCGCCTCCCAAAAAAATGCAATCAATACTTCTCTTCAGTTGGATGAGTTCACATCCTTTTCATGCAACACTAACTAAGCTTGTCTCCTCTTTCGTTGCCCACTGGAGGGCTGAGCCCCAGGTGTTCTGCAAACACACCACTATGATGGTTTTCTTTTCCTCCTCCTGTATTTGGCCTTCACACAGCCCAGGGAGGGTTTTTACATCTTTCAGTTTTCTAATTTTGTTTTCCTCCTATAAACAGAGAACAAAATACCCAAGGGCAACTTTCTCCCTGGATACTTGTGTTTAAAAAAGAAACGGTACAGCTGTCAGCAATATTTCAGAATTTACAAAGCTCCTTTTTTTTTTTTTTGTCCGTTAGTAGTGAAAATCTAGACTGTATAGTTAGTAAATGAACAGCACAGAACACGCATATATATCTCTGGGGCTTTTTTTGGTCTCTTTTTAAAAAAGGACAGAAAGCCCACATTTAAAAGACAGAAAAGCAGATAAGATGCGATTAGAATTCTTGACGTGGCCAACATCTTCCACAGCATTTATTTCAAGAGATCACAGAAAATAGCTGTAGGGGGTTCCTCTGCTTTATCTAGTTTAAAATGTTAGTTCTCTCCTGAACTAGTTTTACTCGGTCTGGACAGCAATCATGCAGACTCCTCCTGCCCAATCACTAGTCATGCTGGGAATTCAAGACACACACCTTATATCCATTTCACATGTTCTCTAAGGGATAGGTACTTCTTGGATTTTATTTACTAAGTAGAAGAAAATACACTGGGGAAAAAAAATCCAAGTGTTTGCTACTGATAGGGAGTCCTACTATTAACACAGTTGCTGAAGCGAATACATTAGCAGAGAGCACCCCATAAGATGCCAGGACTACAGGATGAGTAATCTACATGGGTAGGCAAACTCTGCGATACTTGTGAGCTTCTAAAGAATACACAAGTGCCTCTGGAAGCAAGATTTAACACTTGCTAAATGGGATGCTTTCAGCTGAAGTGTGTGAATTACAGCAACACACTCGTAGACATGGATGTTCTACAATGCTGTGTTGCAAACCTCACTACCGCAGACTGAAATCAGAATGGGAAAGACTTCCAGCACACTTGCTCTATATTTACATTCAAGAGAGCAAGCTCCACTCAAAACTTTGCATCACTGATGATACTGTGATTATTATTTTTGTATTAAAAAAAAATCTAAGTTTTGGTCTTAATTTTATTGTTGCAGATTTCAAGTTACTGCTTTTCAAATTACTTGAACTGAAGCAACCCTTAATCTTTTTCCCCTCTGTATTTTTCTGCTACGACAATACAGTCTCATATGACTGACAAGTATAAACCCAGATATAATTAATGTAGCTTTTCTACCACAGCGTTACACAATTCTTGTATTCACCTCGTAGTAAGTACTGATGTATGGTCAAGTTGAGCTGTCTACCTTTCGATAATTTTTTTTCCAGCTCAGAATCATTTCAAGAACTGGTTTTAATATAATGCAAAGTACTTTTTATCTGAAGTAAATGAAAACCTACCGCAAAATGTTCTGAAACACAGGGTGACTGTGACTTAGGGCTGTATTATCAGCTGTAGGAAGCAGGTAAATGGCTGCAGTTTACAGCAGACCATTTTTTAAAAGCCAAACTTTGTTCTTCATAGCCTCTCTAACTACTAGAAGGATTATCTGAGCAATCCCAGAATATGCACCACTGCTCGAGTACTGTAATGTGATGGTAGAAGACTTGGCCAAAATAGCCAACTACCCTGAGGTGCTGGCCACTGTCTTCAATTCTCTTCTTCTTCCACTTAGTACTGGGGTGAATAGTGGATAGGTTGTATATTTTATCGTTTTTGCAATTGGAACAGAAAGGAAAGGAACTTTTGGGCTGGAGAAGCTGTTAGCGCTAGCAGGCATTTTAAGAAAAACCTTTGCTGTTGTCTTGTTCTATGATAGCTTTGCTTTTACAAAGAAAGTTAGAGGCTAAGGGAAAATCGTATAGACCTCCACTATAAAGGGGTGAGCTGCAACGTGTTTTGTTTACCTTCTAATGTCAGGAAAAATACATGGGAGTAAGGAATTTTCGTGATTCAAGCAGGGGCAAGGCAGTGTACAGGAATCTGGACCACACGGTCTGGCTTTCTGTGTTACCTAATAGAGGAACACAGGGATCCACCAACAAGACACTGGTTCGCTTGTTCTGAAATCACAACACGGGAGGCACATCCGTGACCCCCCAGCAGATGGCAGCCCAGGCCCAGGAAGAAATCCAGAGACGTATCCATAGAATTGATAAGGAATATGAAAAATACATTCTGCTCCTCTCAACTCTCAATTTCAGTGTTGCTTATGAGGAACCACAGGAAATTCCATTACTTATGTCATGCCTTTTAGTATTACCAAGTTATCATCTCCTACAGAAATTCCCATTGTTTGTGGCAAAGCAATGATTTGCTACTCTGCCCATTTCTTTTGCCCCCAAGATGTTTAACTGCATACAACACTCAGGTGAGAAATACTGTTGTCTAAGCCACCCAAGGGGCAATTATTCTATTAAAGATATCTCACTGTATATCCATGTTTAATAATTCACAAAGAATAGTAAAATGGGTCTAAGAAAGTACAAATTAGAAGACACCCCTGAAACTCCCTAATGTTCTGTTTAAGTAGAGCTTAAAATGTTTTTAGTTTAAGCATCCCTTATTTTCCCTTACATTTGCCACTTTTTTTAGTTCCCACAGATTCCGTCTGTTATTCAGAGGGTGACTACATGTTACATGATCTCCAAATAACCGAGTGAATAGCGTAAATATTAATACTCTTTCCATATACTGTTTTTGTATTCATGTATTTCATAAATGCAACCACACACCATTAGTAACTGCATTTAGCTTTTATTAAGCATGACTGCACAACAGAAGAGACAAATACCTTTTATTTAACTTCTGCATTTTATTCTGAAACCACTGACCTTGTTTTTAGATCTCACACAAAGTAAGAAGAAAGGATGAAACAAAGATGCCATAATCAGTAATGCCAAACCATTCTTCTGCCATACAGGAAAATAATTCATATTATATCTTGCTTTATGAAAAAAAATCACTGAAAAAATGTATCCAAGATAAGAAGTTGTATTTTGGACCAGAACAAAACCTGTATTGTCAGTTTCCTTTCAACTATATCTTTTGGTTAACAAAAACTCCAAACATCTTTGCTGTAGGGTTTCTTGAACAGCTAATGACAAACAAATGCAACTTGCAGCTAAAGACAAAAAAAAAAATATATCATGCCCCAAGGCTGATGAGCTTTTAGACAGAAAATTAATAATCAAACCTAAACTCACTTTGTCTTTCATGTGTGTTCTGATGAATCTGCTCAAAAACATTAGAATGAAAATTGCATCCTGATTTATGTCAGTTTATGAATAAATTCAAGTGGTTCTTTCACCAGTAAATGTTTGTTTAAAGAGCTACAATGTACGTATTTCAAACTGTATTTTAGTACACTAACACTAATCTTATGGAATAGTCATGCAAAACAGAAATCCAAGAGGTATCTAGAAGACAAAAGTAGATTTTAAACTAATACCTCTTCCCTCTGAATTACTTCTACAAGTACTCAAACGTTCAACTGAATAAGCTTATGTAGCTGATAAAGATCATTTCTTCTTCCATGGCCCTTAGACTGGTCAACGATACACTGAGAATCCACCTAATCGGAAGAACAAAGATGGAAGTCAAACTGCATTTTCAATAATGTCTTCCTACATAACATAGTTAAGGAAGAGCTTTAAAGAGTTTTGACAGTTTCAAATCATACAAGCATTTCAGTTCCATGCCACACATTTCAACTCTAGAGCTAGTACTATGAAACGCTGTATCTCATGGTTTGCCCAAGTCAGAATAGTATTTCACAATCAATTCCAAAGCATTACAGGTAATATTTTACATGATGACATAAGGAAGATATCCTGTGATTCTTCAGATTTCAGATGAAGTGGGGAAAATCCCGATCCAAGGCCTATACATTAACTTGTTATGAAAAGAGAAGCATCAATATAACTGACCACAAGGCTACATTCATAATACCAACTACATTTGAAATATAAAGCCAGAAATACTAGGGCTTAAGGCAGTGTATCATGACACACACTAGCCCCCCCAGTGACTGCCTACTAGAAAAACATGCCCTCAGTGCTCATTCACTGCTGTCAATCTTCTCAAGGAGACCTAAGCCCCCTGTTTATAAACACCTCGGGCTAGGAGAGGCACAGTGAGGGTGTGTGTAGAAATCTTACCGCTGCACTCAGTGATTTGTGCCCCCTTTTAATTAAGAAAAATCATTTGTTCATTAGGAAATCTAGTGGCCTGCAGAGGCCTTCAAAGAAAAAAGGTATGATTTCTAACAGATTAGGATGTTAGACTTCTCAGCTCTAAGAAACCCTCCTGGGTGTCAAGCAAGCTGCCCTTCTATTTGATTCCCCCACATTCACTCCAAAGCAAGCCATATTTCTGTCTGTTCTGAAGAGAAAACCCACATAAAAGCACTGCAACCCAAAACAAACTAAAATGCTTTACATTCAGATAAATCCTAAACAAGGAAAATTATCAACGTTTAGCTTTTCGGCCATGGCTGCTTAACAGAAAGAACACAATATCTTAACTTTCAAAACACATAAGCTGCCTTTACAATCTCTCTCAACTTAAAAATCTAAGTGTTCCATTTGAAGAAGCTAAATATTTGTATAGACAAAATTAGAAAACAACATGCTCAAACTGAAGACTACAGAAACAGAATATTAATAGAGTGATGTATACACAACTTATGCCTTATATTCTACTCTACTTCTGCACTTCCACTACCTTTAAACTCAATACTCAAAACAAAGACAACCTTCCAAAGGAAATTCTCCTTCTGATCACACCTAACTAACTGTACTGCAGTACTCCAACTACTACAAATACTTAAATATTTGTAGCCCTACCTGGTTCCACGCAAATGGCTTCCCATACCATGTAGGGGCAATTGTATCTCGAGGTTTAGACTTGCAGATCAAGCTGAAATTACATAAAAATTGCCTTAAGAAATACATTTCTACTTGATTAATTATAATTACAAAGGAATTTCTATATTGGATACAACTAGGTATTTATGAGCTGCTCATGCTGAAAAGAAATGTTAGATTTCCTTGTTAACCTAGTCTGATTTTTAATTTCTCCATACTTCACCCCTCTAGTATAAGAAATCAAAATACATATTTTCACAGGGACATTAAGTGTATCAGAATGTATTTTCTTTTAAATAATTTTTGGGTTTTTCACAAAATTACTAAGTTCCAGAATTTGCAGTTGTTCTTTATTCCCTAAGTTTTATGCATGCTTATTCACTAGAATATATAATAGAGCTATTTTTAGGATATTTTGTTTTGCGTGACAACTCAATTGCTATAGATTGTCTGTCTGCTCCAGTTATTTCCTCAAGCTGCGCAAACTACAACAGTAGCAGACTTTAATTAATTCTGTCTAGATATGTTTTTCAAACACTGATTTATGTCCTAAGTAGTAGTGACATGTTGTAAATACAATTAGCTTTTCAAAAATGGAAAAAAGTTATGAAAGACTGTTCAGGCTAAATTTTTACGTATTTACTCTTGTTAATGAAAGGCTGGGCTTTTCCCAAGACATAAAACAAAACACAATCAGAAAAAAATTCAAAGTGAAGAAAGATTCTACATAAAGGAAAAGATGACATCCTGGCAATAATCACATTATCTCTTCCTTCAAAAAGGGAAAGAAAAAACAATTAGGAAAATAAACTGTAGGATTATTGGATCAGCAGAAGCACCAACATCCCAAAAGAGGTAAAGCTATCATAGAAAAGCATAAAACCCTGAAGGAAAAAGCCCAGGAGGCAGACGAGTGTGACCAAATCAGGCAGTCAGCACAGACTGAACTGGACAACGTGTCAATGCTGAGAATCTGCGCCAAGAAGCTGCTCCTTCCCCTCCCAGCTGGCTGGAGACGTTGAACAATCAACCCAAAAAAGGTACTAAACGGGAGCAAATATTCATATGCCCTAAGAAATGGCAGTGGCATTTTGTACTTTGAATTTAGCATGTAAGTGCCGATGGCTGAGCATAAGCTCCTTTACTGTCAGTCACCTCCAGAGAGGTTTTGTGGTTTGGTGTGTTTCTGCCTATCCACTTTCCTTGACTTCTCCCTACATTTACTACCACATGAATCATGCAAACCACTTTGCTCAGCTTTCAAGCCTGACTATGGTACTGCGTGGCAGCGTTCAATGGCAATGCAGACACCAACCAGCCTGAGGAACTTGACAGCTGGTGTTTCACCAGGAGTTTTGCAGATGTTAAGCAGAAACAGCTTGCAAGCAGCCTGCACTGGTGCTCCTTAAGTAGAAAGCACAAGCAGCATGCACCTCTGAGGTACGGCCTCTGTGAGGCTTCACCAACACTTTCCAGAGGCACACACTGCAACAGTGGGCTGGAAGCTGCTGTGTCCCACAGAGGAGAGCACAGTGAAGCACCCAGAACAAAAATAACTACCTTGCTTCCTTGTCATATCCAACACATCTATTAGTCAGCTAACATATAATAGGTAGCTCCATATGTTCTGTCAACTGCTTATGCTCTTTTAATTTAATTTCCAGTGCCTTCAATAGGAAGGCTGACTCACCCCCATCCACTTTATTGATTATAAAATGCAACACAATTTTCTTTCAAGTTTTGCAAACAAGAAGTATGGGCATTTCCTTTCAGCTAAAGGCATTGTAGTAGTTTTTCGCAGCTGTGGGGAAAAACCCTCCATTTAGCAGGTACAGTCAAAACCAAGAAACACCTGAAAACTCAGCATCAACAGCTGCTCTGACAACAATTTTGATAACCTAGGGTTACTGTAGCTAGAGCTTAAAAGCTTTTGGTCTTCATCAGCAAAAGGAATTCCCTCACTTTGTCACGTAGTTACTCTAGAAAAAGTACTATTCATGATAAAGGTCACATTTCCTAGCGATGAAGCCAATACTAGAGAGCATAACGTAATTCCAATTCATGGCTGAGCCAGAGCCGCTCTTGAAGTCTGTTCAGTACAGAGACAGATAAGGAGAAGTCCATCAATGACAGAGAGAGCACTAAAACATATACACTACATTTAGAAATAAGGGAAGATTTCCCACAGCACGCTCAGCAGTGGCAGATATTCAAAGGAGCTTCATTGAACTAACTCCCCTGAACACTGGCAATATCACAAGCTGAAAAATTCTCAAGACTGCATGCACAGATTCACAGCAGTCTTTTCAGAACCACTGCTTCAGTTACAAGAAACAAGAAAGCTTGCTGGAAAAAATAGAAGGCAGGTGGATTTGACTTCAATTCATAAATTAACCTGGGATTTCTAGCAATTAACTTGGCCAACACCTCTCCCACACAGGTCTGTTGAGAGAGGAAAGGCAATGCACACAATCCACATTTAACGTGTAGAGAGGAAGAATTCTAAATCCTTCTGCACCCCTATGCCATGAGACTTCATTAGCTTTGTTCTGGGTGCACAAAGTGATGATACATCAGAACATACACATTTACACTGTAGAACATGTTTTACAGTCTAGGTTTTATGACTCTTAAGCGACCAGGCTTCCCTGAAGAACCAGTGCTTCCACAAGAAGTCTAAAGTTATTGAGTATACTGCTTTATAAATAAACAAAGTAAATGAAATGCATCATTAAATGAGAACACATTATTTCCCCGAAGTCTAATCTGAGCTATGCTTCAAGCAATCATTTATTTTGTTTTTACTGACTGTGAAAATCTTATTTCTACAGAATTATTACCTTAGAAATTTCTGACGAACATTTTGCTGCAGCTGTCTAATTCTCTCTTGTTCAGAACGCACTTCACATTCATGAAGCAGCTCATTAATGGCTATCCTAAGGATGTTAACCTGCAAAAAGATCAATAACAGAAGATAAAGCACTCTAAACCAGCACTAGTTCTGCATTATATTATACTGACATCAAGTTGGTCGTGGCATCTATACCAAACTTGAAGTGGAATATTATTAACATAAGCAAAAACATCTGAAGCTTTAGAAAGACTTATTCCTCCGGATGCACCTCCGCTGTTCAAAAATGTTAATATTCAAGGTTACTCAACTCAGTTATGCTGTGATCCACACAGGCTACCACTTGTCTAGATTTTTCTTCTAAATCAGAATTCCTACTGTCAAAGTTTTCAGGATTTTTCTCCATCTGTCCATAACATTCAAATGTACAATAGGTTGCTGATACCATTGTGGCTAAGGTGCCACATAAACCAAGTCAGTGCTTTCAGAAAACAGCACAGATATGTGCACCATCACGTCCACTGTGACCTTAAAATGTCCACAGAAACCATCAGTCATCACCTAACATACCTGCTCTGTACAGAACTAATTAGGGCACATAAGGTCCTTCACTGCCTAAAGCACATGTCAGATCTGAAGCGCAGGTCAGATACAGCTCGCTGTCCTGCTTAACAGACTATTTGTACATATTTCCCTCTGACAGGCCTCTGTCTAGAAGTATTTAAAAGGCTGTAATGAGGTACACGGGGATTTTTATCTTTTATTTGTTTAACCTACTCCAAGAGAAGCAGCTTGATAAAGATGACTTATCAGAGCTGTAAAATCAAACTGAAGATTGCAAAGCAGTAATGCCAGGCTGACCACTAAAAACCACAATAATCCTACAAATACATCTAACTAGTATTGATATCCAATTACTGCAAAAATCGATGGTTTTGTTTTAAAAAGTGTACAATGCGTTCACAGAATCACGGAATCTTAGAATGGTTTGGTTTGGAAGAAACCTTAAAGATCATCCAGCTCCTAGATTCCTGACATTGGGGGGTTCTATATTGTTCTATAATAATATCATTTTGTTCAAAGTGTGTGGAGGGAGTAGCTGTTATTCTGGTAAGAATCCAAAGTTATAAACAGGTAGTTCACTAAAAAAAACAAACCCAGAGCTTAAAACAAGTTTTCTTATTAAGTCTTAAGAGATAACAAGCTCTGATGCTTTGAATTCTACTTTCTATGTTCTTATGCGTGTTTTACCTCTGTTATGTCTTCCACTCCAAAACGCACGTCAAATGTCAGCTCCATCTCATTTTCTGGAAGCAGTGGAGCCTGACAAGTCTGACACCAACCCAAACCACACAGAACACCAGTAAAATACTTTCGACTTTCATCAACCCTGTATGAAAAAGAAAGAAAGAGTTTATCCTAGAGATGAAGGATGAACTCACATGAAAACAGACTTCAGTGAATTTGTCTAAGCCACGCCAAGCAAGATACAGCTGTGTTTTAGAGAAACTGAAACAACTGAGAGGTATTCACACATACACATATTGTATTTTTAAATATACTGATGAAGTGAAACTAAAGATTGTTTATGAAAACATATACTCACAAAACTTAAAGAAAATCACATACATGCAAAATGAAACTTCAATTACGGAAAGCTAGCTTCACTATGTTGAAATAACATTCTACAGATAAAAAAGAAAAATCAACAAAACAGTAATGCAACTGCCAGAACTCATCTTTTAAAGAATTCAGAGTTCCTCTCCTCACAAAATTTCAAACTTGCTGAGTTCTACAGTGTATCTTCCTAGGCTTCCAACACAATTATTCAAAACTGTACTGCCTTACTGTGAGATTAGAGCTTGCAGCACCAATAAATGACTCAAGTTATCTTAGCCACATACTATAAAACTAATAACAGGTACAAGACCACGTGAAGAGGAAGAGAATAAACTAAAATGCCAAAAATGCGGGGGGGAGAAGTCTGTCAGCAGTTAGCAAGGGTCCTAAAAAAAAATAAAAGAACCACCACTTTTAAAAAACACATGAATACCTGAGTTCTACAGTAGGAGCAAACAACATACTGATGAGCGCAAGTAGGCCAGGAATAGGAGGCATCAAAGTTGTTTCATCAATATGAACAGCAGATCCTGTTGCTAAAAATAAATAAATAAATATAAGAAGTAACTGATGAAAATGAAACCTCAAAAAGATGTTAACGCAGAACTACAGTAACATATTTACTCATAGAACCATTAAAAAAAAAGCCTAGAGAAACTATCTAATAATTTTTATTAAACATTACCAGTTACATCTGCTGATAAAGAAGCAGCAACCAACAACTGCTGAAAGCGATCTTCTGAACCATGACTGACAGCAACAGAGTTTACGCTTTCCTGTTGTACGACAACATTGCTGGGGAAGAAATAAGTATGTTCAATGTTAAAAAAACCCAACACTCATACAAACATATAAAAAAGAATTATTTTAAATTCACAACAGAACCTCAAGGATAGCAGTTAATGCCTGAAGGTTATCTTAATACCATTCAGCAAATGTAGATTATGGTTAACAAATAGCCTCTCTGTAAGAAATTAAAGCATTTTTACTAAAACTCTTCTTAAAATTTTACATGGTGATAACGTACATATTAATGCACAGTCAGTCAGGCCTGTCTACTTCAGTTGTTTCAATGAATAAAAATTCTGTAAAAATATGTAATAGTAACAATGATGATTTTTGCCTATTAATTGAAAATAACAGCTACAAATGTGCCTATGCTGCACAGCAGAAGTAGTTTCATACCTTAACCGGAATACTTTATTCATACCATAGCATTTCACCTCATAAGGACTGGATGGAGTAGAAACCATTACCTTCAAAAGGGGAAAGAACAAATTGTAATTCCAAGTTAGCCAGCACCTCACTCTCTCCAAATCAAGATCTTCATGAACAAAACACATTTCAGCACATATTCAGCAGCACGGCACTGATATAATAAAGATCATTATCATTTCATCCACCTAAAGCAAGCTTTGCTTGTTGAGGCACCTAGCCGAAAACGAAGCGTTTTTACAGATGATGGGGATTCACAGCTTTCCTCTGGCTTAAAACAGAAGTTCAGACTTCAGAGAACACCTAACAAAATCAGGTAATTTTTGTTTATGTGAACAGGTCTTTAATTTTCAAAATATCTCACTTTATGAAGTTCAGGGGTTAAACAGGATTACTCCTGTGGGTAAATGGAACATGCTTAGTTGTTTGAAAGCCTGAAATGGGAAAAGAACGATAATGTAGATAATGTAGATACTGTAGATAATGTAGAACGATAATGTAGATAATGTAGATAAGATTACATGTAAATGTAATAAACTGAATACAAGTTAACTTGTATTCAGAAGGCAGACCACAACACACACTTTCATGTTTTATATTCCAGCTTAGTAGTAACTAGATATCTCAAAATACAGTAGAATACATTCCAAATTCGGAGTTGGCAGTGGAAGAAACACCTACTGTTTCACTATTACCAGTTACTGGAGTGTTGGCTGAGTCACCTGTCCCAGCTGATTATTTATCTCTAGCTGAGGAGGAAGGAAATCATGTTTAAATTTTCTGAAAATCTGATAGGGTTGTAATCTTTTTGCTGTAGCTTATGTAATGAAAACCACCATGAGTGGAAGCACTGCATTCAGTTTTTCAATATCTTCCTTCTGCAATAGCTTGAAGTACTGCCTTAGTCAACAGAAGAGCTGGTTCACTCGAGAGTTAAGACTATGACTCAGAACTTTGTTAAAAGATGCAACAGAATAGTCTGAAACGGTGGTCATGTTACTGCTTTCTACCAACCAAAAGGAGACTGCACTATGAAAGGCATCAAATATGGTTTCATTACTAAAGGTGCTTTCAGTTTTCATCTCCATTCTAGCAATATAAGAAGCAGTTACGTAAAGCCATGCCAAAACCACGCTCAAGTTACCTTGTGGGTTGCTGCATCAGGTTTATTGTCAGGAAACAATTTTAACAATGTTTCAATGAGGTTCTTTTCCACTCTTAAAGATACAGGTGTTTCCTCCATCTTTACTGCGTCCAAACATGATCTCTCAAGCAAATCGTGGTTTAGCTAAATAATGGAAAAAAAGCACACAAAACAGCTATGTTTTCAAAAAAATTACAAAAAAGATCCTACACAAATAATATGCATACTCACAAACAAATTCAAAGAACAATGTTCTTGTCATCTTTCAGATTATATAAAACAAAAATGGAAGACAACTAAAACTACGAAACATCTACATTTTTTCAAGGTTTCAAAAAACAGCAGAGCAGTTCAATTGATGCAATTATCTCCCAGGAAACATCTTCTGAAAAAAAGGAGTCTCAAAGCAGTGATGCTTTTGGCCAACAGCTCACTATGAATTATGCACACACACAAAAGCATATTGTCCCATTCAATCTTGTCTGATCCAATGGCACTAGTCAATATTTCAGCTCAACTTCTTAGGATTCCAAACAGTCTGAGCTGAAATAAACTCAAACAACAAAAGTAGAAGCAGCTTAATACATACTTGTGATTCATATGGTTCTTCTGCTAGTTCTGCATAATGTTCTTCAACAAGCAGATCTCGAACATTGACAAGGGTATAGCTTTCAGAGACACTGAAAAGATCCACGTGCAGAATGCCATGCACAAATGAATACACCTTCACTAGGTGGTCACGGTCATATGTTATTGAGGCAAATCTCTCATTAGCACTGTAACTCCACTGTTCCCCAAACACAAGAGATTTTGCAGATGGACGCATCTTGCATATTTTGAATTCTAAAGCCTAGAGCACAAACATTGAAAACAGTGCTTGTCTTAGTAGAGAATCTGCATGAAATTACTTCATTTTCTCGAACTGTTTGAGCTACTAACCATGACTGACTTTGTAACTACTGCAGTGGCTAATGTTAATTCTAAGGACATAACACAGGGTTCCAAGGCAGGGTTCCTGCTCAGTCACTGCCAATGCAGCTAACACATTATATACCATATAACTTCAAAGCTGTACATAGTTACTAATAAATGAGAGCAAGCAGAGCATAAATAAAAGATAATTTGGTATTAATTCATCATCCACTTCAAAACCTTAAGAGTGCAGAGGTATTTTCTCTAGAAAGTTTTACAATCCATAGTACTTTTCAACTAAAGAAACAGAATCTTGGCAAGCCTATTGCGGCTATTCTGTCACTGGGAAGCAAGACTAAGTTAATTTCTCATTTAACTAGTTCCCAGAATCGCTACCTGTAATTATGTTTTCAAACTGATTTACAACAAAGAGGGTTTTTTTACTTATCTCTTCTTCGTATTAGATCTTGACAGGGTTAATTTTGTTTGGTTTTCTTTTATAATTGACTTAAAAAATAAGTAGATGAAATTTCATCAAGAAGCACCATTTTTTGTGCTTTCTTCATATGTATTAAGTGGAAGTTTAATTCCACTTTGGGCCTAATCTTATTATGACTGGCTAAGAAAAAAAATTAGTTCTGCTGGTTCATTTCTCATTTTCATCATTAAACACTTCAGAGAATAAAGTCAGTATGATACGCCTGTTTCAACTGTCTTAAAAATACCCCCAAATGAGGACTGAAAAGTTGAATTTCTCCTTCTCACAGAACTGATGGGTATGAAAGAAAATGATGACCAAAAGCAAGAAGGCAGCTGTCAGAGCAATTTACTCTCCCTCTGCTGCCCCTGTGATTACAGGTGGGCAACAGATTCCACTATGCTGTCTCCACAAAAGTTCAAGTATTCAGTCAAAAAAAAAAAAAAAACAAGCAATGATTTTTACATCCAGTCACTCAGCAAGTTCAGTGGTTTTTTTTTCTTCTAGCAAGTACCCCTAAAAGCAAAAGTCCAGAAAACATCTCCGTACAGTTAAACCCAAAGCAAATCAGTTTCACACAAGAATTACTGTTCTGTGCCTACATATCTGTGGAAAACATTTATCCACCTATTTGTAAAGCCGATTTGTAGGCAATTCCATTGGCAAAATACAAGTTCGTTCATAATTATTCTGAAAAGCATTATAATTTGAAGTACACTTCCATTTGCCAGACCAGATATGAAAATATCTATTAATCAGCAGCAAATAGCATCACATCTACCTGGAAAGGAAACTCTCGAACAGAGCTTAGCATCTCTTTCAATGACTTCAGAGGCACTTCTGATCTACCACCATAATCCACATAAAAAACCTGGAAAAAATCATTAGTATCTGCAAAGACTCCACAACATAAAAAACTGCTATTTTTAGTAGCAAGCAACAACCTAAGCTTAATAATTACAGTACAAGATAATCTTATCAAGTGAAATGGAAAACATGCAAATGAAGTCAAATACAGTAAAAATAAATAAAATAGAAAATTAAATATAAATAAAGTCAGTAAAATTTTATCATGTCTATTATTTTATCCCTTGGCTTAAACATCCACTGGTAACACAATCCACTAAATCTAGAAAAGGTAAATTTTTCTGAAAGGCTCTGATTACCTCCCTGCAATTACATCCATGTAACTTTATCTCTTAGCTGTGAATAATACTACCTAATAATTGCTTTGGGATAAGCAAATGCTAACATGGATTGAGTTGCTGTTTATAAATACAGCAGAGAAAGTGGCATTAGCACTGTTATTCACTAGTTTTCCATAACCTTATACAGACTACAATGTTCAGCATTAACTCTATAGTGGGGACACTCAGCTATGTTAAGAAATGAAGGAATTTAAAGGAGGAATCGGTTGTGCAAAGGTCAATCTTAAAACACTGTCCTTAACAGCTGAAAAGCAGTGACCTGAAAAACAAATGCTAGTAAAACCATGGCAGTAATTTCCATTACTGATGCCATTACAGAAAGCCAAAACATTCTGAGGAATTGGCTGATGATACAGAACTGAGAAACAAACACACATACAAAACAAACCAAAAAGCACACTTTATGGACCCAAGAACTTAAAAGGAACAGAGACAACCAAATGGTATGAAGTAAAAGATTGTATCCTTTGGAATTTTAACTATTCCTGCTGCAGAAGCTCCATTATTATTTATAAATTCTATTGAATTGGAATTACCAAGGTGACAGAACTGAGTGTAAGATGACAAGAGGCAGCCCATGCAATAAGCTATGAAAATGCAAATGTAGCATGCACCAAAAGAAATATTTTTAAATGCAGAGATGAAACACTCTGCTTGGAATAAGCAAAGACAGAACTGCAAGTACGGGAACATAATTCTGCCTCAGAAAACTGAGGTCAGAACAGAGGAGTGAGATGGAGACGAGGTGAACTGAGTCAGTGCAGTATGTGAGATGAGAAAGAGTGTAGCTTGCTTCAATCAGCAGACACATCAGTCCAGGAAGAAAAAGATAGAGAAACCAGAGGAGGGAAAAGAGGAGGAAAAGAAAAATACTTATGTAAACCAGGAGAAGAAACACCATGAGAAGAACAAGCTTAGATGAACCCATGAATGACTGAAAGCTGCCAGGACAGCGAGGGCAAGAAACTTAATTTCCAGCTGGATCTCAATCATAGGATCACAGAATCACCAGGTTGGAAGAGGCCCATCGGATCATCGAGTCCAACCACTCCCACAAAACACTAACCCATGTCCCTCAGCACCTTGTCCACCCGTGCTTTAAACATCTCCAGGGAACGTGAATCAACCACCTCCCTGGGCAGCCTGTTCCAATGCCCAATGACCCTTTCTGTGAAAAAAACTTCCTCCTAATGTCCAGCCTAAATCTCCCCTGGCNAAGCAGCCTCACCAGTGCTGAGTACAGACGGAGAATATGTATTTATGTAGAGGAATAATGTATTTATGAAGAGGAAGTGACAGGGTTGCTGCCAGCAGAACAGCACTGCACTCTGATCTAGGCATTCCTCACCAGGTTTTCAGAGTTAATGGAGGTTTTAGTCTTTATTTTGCTTTGCTCTGATTCAGCACACTGGACACTTTATCGTATCAGTAAGAGCCTCTCAACTTAGTACTAAAATATTTCTGTGTTCCAGAAAAAAAAAACCCTGAACCAAAAAATAATTATCTATTCTGGCAACATCCCATTAAGGTTTTTAGCGCTAGTTCTTCACTGGAATATTTATCATGAACATAGTGTTCTGTAAAAAAAACAAGAGCTCCAAGATCGTTAACCCAATTACATCCTACCAATTCAATCTGACATAACACTTAACTGTACCTCAGCAACATCTTTGCAAACACGCAGAATACGAGCTCTATAGTATTGTGTGTATCCCAGCTGAGGGAAGGGTGCCAGACAAAACAACTCCTGATGTGGATTCACTGACAAATCAATCAAGTTCTGGTTGTTAATTTGATCAGTTAGAGCCTGGAGTGCAATCCTACTTTCTTCACTTGTCCTTTGACCCCAGAAGTGTCCAACTTCAACTACCTAAAAGTATAAAAAAGGGAGAATACTTGAATTAGGTTTTTTAATTCTTGCACAACAAATACAAAGCACATCTGAGCAAAATACATAAAAGCACTCCTACTCCTGACACACAGGCATGTTCTCATACCGCAGTAATGCAGTGAAGCATTTCTCTCTCATAATTAGATGCTATTTTAACATGCTTATTTGCTGTGTAACTGCAATGTGCTTTTTATCTAAACAGAATCTGATATGAGCATTACTAAAATACAGGAAAACTGCTTCTGTTTTTCTAAAGCAAATTAAGATACTGAAAACAAGGCGCACAGTTGATCAGCCAGATACATGCAGGTACAGTGCACTTTTCTTATTGGTGAAAGAATATTAGTTAGCTACATCTATCAACTAGTTATGATTAGCCATCCTTCAGGAAACTGAAAAGGACACATCACTATTTAAATTAAACTGAATAAAATAAGCCATCTTTTCAAATGACTTGCTGAACTCATCTACCTTTCCTTATTTTATATCAAATGCTTGTGCTAAAAAAGAATCTTAATTTACAATATATCTGATCATTACAGCAGATATTCTGAACAGAAGTTACTGCAAGGTATGTTATCAAATCTAGGAATGGTTTTGATCCAAGAGACTTTGCTGAATAAGGTGAAGAAAATACTCTTTCCTGCATTTGCAAAACAGAACCCCTACTATCAAGAGCTGTTTTAATACTTCAGCCTGTAACTTCCACTAGCTCAGTGGAATATGCAATATTGTCCTTAATATGTAAGTGTGCGGTACCATTTGCTCATCTCATTTCTCACATCTACAGTTTCTGAAAAAACCTGCTAGTTAATAATTGCCAGATAAATGGACCAAATATCTACTGATTCTCATACCTATAGCGTACACAAATAGATTACCTCTCCCATTAACCTCTTTACATTTATGCTTACTTCCAGCTAACATTTACTGCCACCAAACCCCACTAATTTTGCCACATGCAAATCAATTTCAGAGCTTGAAATTTATTCGCAACATGAGAGTACATAATGAAGAACTACTAAAAATCAAACCACAAATATTCTCCATCTCTCTTAGGGATACCTCTGTGCTGAAAACATTATTAGTACCCATTCTTTCCATTTCAGCTTGTCACATATTCATCTCTGCAAAGGCACTGATATCAACCACTTCATATGTAGAACATTCTTACCGCTGTTACGTGAACGGGCAGCAAATCATGTGAGAACATCCTTAACTGGTGTGAAGTATAAGACGACATTTTCACAGGCTCCACTGTCTGCTTCTCACAGTCCACATTTACTCTACAAAGTTTAAGGAATAAAGATGCTAAATATTTCACACCAAGAACTCCAGAGTTCAATTTTTTTTTGCTTTTGTTTGCTTCCTAAGGCAACCCTAAACAAAATATTTTCTATTAAGCTGCCCAATTTTATGCTGCTACGTTTTCCTTCAATTTCTCTTGTTAAACTCCTCCTCCTTTCCTTTATGTCCCCACGTGCCACTCCTTTGATTTCGGTTCTAGCAATCCCCACATTGTCTCTAGTGTCAGAGATTGTTTATATCCACAGTCCCATACACCAATTGGGCTAGGACCTTAAAAAAAAAAAAAAAGGGACAGTGCATACTTAAGAGTTCTCTTAAACAGCAAAACACTTCAAGTGTAGAGAAATATTTAAGATAATCCCATTATTTCTAGTCCTGCAAAAACATTTTGCTTATACAAAGTCTACACATCTGGTTTTTTTAAACCTAACAAATCCTCCTTGGTGATACTTCCAAGGAAATTCTCACCAAATCCTGTAAATCAACTTCCAGCAACTTTACAGTGCAAAGGAAAGCCATTTTCTGTACGCAATACAACTACCTTAGAGATTCCAGTTTTGCAACTCTTTCATCTTGCAGTTGCCTTTTAATATAATCTGAACTGTGAACATTGAGCTCAAAAGGAATTTTCAGCTTTGACATCTTGAGCGACAAGTACACTGCAGGAAGAATCTTAAAGCCCTCCTCTGGGTGACGACTGAACTCCACAAAAGCCCTGTCGAAAAAACCAAACAAACCCCAATAAAAAAACTTTAATGAAAACTCAATACCCAAAACTAAACTCCAATCCCTGATTTCTTCTCCCTCTCTTTAACTTAGCAGGCCAGCCAACAGTAAAAGGCAGGGTCTTCACCAGCTTTGCCTACTGCTCTTATGCACCCTAATGCTTTTAATTTTTAAGATAGCTGTAAGAAAACCAACACGCTCAAAAGCACACCTCAAATTTACTGAGCTTACTGAAGACAAATAGAAGGGCTACATAAAAACATATGTGAATTTTTAAAAATTAATTAATTAAAATTGGAAAAGGCATAAGAGGGCTACAGAGAAGAGTAACCAAGCTGGTGAGCGGGGCTGGAGAACAAGTCTTATGAAGAGCAGCTGAGAGAGCTGGGATTGTTTAGCCTAGAGAGCAGAAGGCTGAGGGGAGACCTCATTACTCTCTACAACTACTTGAAAGGAGGTTGTAGAGAGAAGGGTGCTGGCCTCTTCTCCCAAGTGACGGTGGAAAGGACAAGAGGGAACAGCCTCAAGCTCCACCAGGGGAATTTCAGGCTGGGTATTAGAAAAAATTTTTTCTTGGAAAGGGCTATTGGACACTAGCAGAGGCTGCCCAGGGAGGTGGTTGATTCACCTTCCCTGGAGGTGTTTAAAGCACAGGCAGATGAGGTGCTGAGGGACATCGTTTAGTGGTTGATAGGAATGGTTGGACTCGATGATCCAGTGGGTCATTTGCAACCTGGTGAATTCTATGATCCTATGAATTCAGCTTTGGGCAGCTGCAGTCCAGTTAGCCAAAACAGCCAGGCACATGTGTTTTGTGGAAAGCCATTTAATTGTGCAAATGAGCTAAACTCAATATGTAAGTCAAAAATAAATACAGACAGACTGGACGCAACTAAGGTCCGCTGTTAAGACATTAGAGACAAGCTGAAAGCAGTCTCTAACTAAGCTAGTTTATCCAATGTTATTCCAAGAAATGTGCATCCAGCTTCAAACCCACCTTTCTTACTCTAGCCAACACATTAAAAATAAATTACTGATTTCAAAGAGATGAGAAGAAACAAACGTTTTTTGTCAGTACACCACTGACAAAGAAAGAAACTGATTATTAGATTAATTACTGAGAATATGAGAACAGCAGGATACCTAAAGTATTTCATACTTACTTAGATCCCTCATAGGCAACAGATTTTATAGGCCCACATCGTCTAAACAGTGACACCAACTGTTTATGGTACAGAAATCCATAGGGAGGAATACGCTTCAGCTGTTAAGAGAAAGAACTTAAATGTGGATATATTCAATTGTTTTACTGCATTACTAAGTCTACCTAGTTAGCTTCCTGTTCCATGTTACTGGTAATACTGATAGACAATCTGAACTCAAACAAATTCAAAAAATGCTAAATACTACATTCAAAAATCTCAGCAGACAATAAAAATCAGTTTTGTTGCTAACACTGCCCTCCTGCCTCAAACCAGTAGATATTTTCTTTCTGTAACTATAAATGAAGCAGCTTAATTTGTAATTGTATTCCTCTCAAAGTTTTCCTAGAAGCTGTCCAATATCTCTTCATTTGCAACAGAAAAGTAATGGATTGTTATGCTTCTTTGCTATCACTGGGAACTACATCCTAGGCAGTGTGCACAGCCTGGGAAACAGGAGGAGCTACAGCCCTGCATGTCCTGGCAGAACTATTGTGTATTGAATTCTTAAGGTATGGTGGCAAAGCCTGCACAACTGGAGAGCACTTACAGATGAATACATGCTTCTTATGGGCAAAAGATAAACCTTCCGGTCCTTCCTGTGTGGAGGAGTAGGTGAAATGTAAGGTGCTTTTATATGGAGCAAATAATGAGACAACTCAGCTCTTGTAGGTCAGAATAGGAGAAGAGGTCAGTAAGGGTAACACTGAGGTGGGAATTGTTTGTGACTCTTTATCTGCTCACATCGCAATTGCTCATGCATCAACTGAGCATCAGTCTGGATGAAGCAGAAAATCTTCTGGAACCTTGCAGAAGTCTCCAGGTCACAGACTCTGCATCTTGAAGGAAAGTCAATAAGCTCCCCGATAACCAGCCAGAAGAGGAAGACACAAGTGCCTAGATTTCTCAAGGGTCTTGAAAATAACCGCTCAACAAAAACCAAGAGCCAAACAGGATTCTTTTAGATATGCCATTAGCAAACAACGTAGTACTAGTTATGGAAGTGATTTGCAACAACAGCCTATGACAGAGCACCAGGGAAAGAGAAGAACTCAAGATCCTGAGGAAGACAAGTGGCAGAATATACATCCTGAAGTCTAGGACAGCAGTTTGGCTTACACGGGGAAGTGGTAGGTGGTATCCCATGAGAAGCTGCAAAATCTCCATCCATGGAGCTTTTTCCAAATCCAAGCAGATGAAAGCCTAAACAGGGTCGAAATTCACTGTCAATCCTGCCTTGACCTTACCACCAGAAAAGATGACTGCAGGAGGTCTCTTCCAAAGTGAATTATTAAGTGATTTCATTACTCTTCTCAG
Organism: Piaya cayana; assembly: GCA_013389865.1. Lineage (NCBI taxonomy): Eukaryota > Metazoa > Chordata > Aves > Cuculiformes > Coccyzidae > Piaya > Piaya cayana. The sequence goes on from WAAB01018928.1 coordinate 106,175, forward strand.
GTTTTAATCCTGAAATCACCACAAATTGTGGAAATTACTGGAGCTGCAATACCTTTTCAAAGGCATTCTGTCACGAGTAACATTCTAGAACATACAATTGCATAATGTTTAGTGCATTTTATAAACTGTATATAGTTAAGTATAGTGGATTGTGACTTTCACATGTATGACCAAGGCAGCAAGAGAGATGCTTATAGAATTTGTGACCTAAATTAGCTTGAAAACTAACTCTACAAAGCAAGAGAATAATTTTCTTCTACTTTAATACCTGGCTGATTTTGGAGGCAGACAAGATCCAACACAAGAAAAGGGCACATGCAGTCAGAAGCAAAGCAAGACTGAAGTAGCACTAATTTACATCAATTTACGGCTGCAGTTTCACAACTATTCATATCCATTTCTCTACCTTTTTCTTAGTCAATCGCTTATCATTAGAGTTCTTTAATGTTGTATTAAAGCAAGATCTCCTAAGTTGCACGTTTGTCTACACTGTGAACTACTATTCAGGGGCTATACAGCCGTTTGTAACAACCAAAGAGCAGACTAATCTTATATAGTAAAGAACAGATCATGCTTAGAAAATCTTCACATGCCTTAAGTTACAGGACTAAGATCAGCTGCTCATCAAAAACACGGTCTAGGTTAGACAGCAGAAACTGCCTCAAGACAAGGTAATTTAGAGAGACCAAAGAGTGGGAGGAATAACAACTTTTTACATCTCTGGCACGTGTCACTAGAACATTGTACAGCTATAAGAACAGTTTTGCAAAATGAGAGTTTGAGGAACTGGCAACACTTGTGCCCACAAGGAACACCATTTACACTGATGAAGTCACAGCAGCAGCTACTTCTCTCATGAAGATAACAAGCAGTTGATATAGGAACAGATCAAGAATGACAGAGATCTAAGGAGCTATTTCCTTTTAATGTAACAGTTTAATCATAATCAATGTTGCTTTGGCAAGACTAATCTTGTCTTTTTTCCACAAGATGGAATACCCCATTCCCAGAGGTGTTCAAGGCCTGGCTGAGTGAGATTTTCAGCAGCCTGATCCAGTGGAAGGTGTCCTTGCCTATGGCAGAGGGTTTGGAACTGGATGATCTTCAACACCCTTTCCAATCCAGACTGTTCTATGAGAAGACAGAGTCTAGTGTGTCAAAAAGGACTTTATTTTTTGTTTCAATTACCCTGAAACTGTATGTTAAACTTCAAAAACAGACAAACGTGTGTGTTTGTGCACACAACGTCTCCTTCAGTATAGAACTAGTCTCTCTTCTTGGGCAAGCAGTAAATAACAAAAAACACCACCAAAAAACACCCTTGCCAATAAGCTTTTATCAGTTTCTCCCCTGCTTTTAACCTACTTTCGCTTGTGTCTGTTCTCTGAGGCTTGCTGGCTTCTAAGTTTGTCTTCTTTAACCATAAGTCATAGTTATTTTACAGTGTTAGCACGTAGTTCACATACACCAAACATTCTCTTAGTTTAGATTGTGCACCATTTTGCAAAATAGTCATCTTGCACTCACATTATTCAACTATATAAAAAGTATTTCTAAAATGAGACAAAAAGAAAGTAGAGTGCAATTCCTAAGTCACCTTAAAGCCACAAGTATGTATGCTATGCATTATCAAGTAGGAGATCTCAAATACTCACTAAAAAGCACCCTTGATAGTCCTGTACTATTTTTCAAATCTTTTACTAGTTTTACTAAAGTTGTTTGCCTGTGCAATTCTAACAATCAAGTGCATTGGGGCAGTTCTCAGTAGGAATTCTAAAACTGCTCACCCACACAACATTAGTTGTACTGGAAGAGATAAAGATGGGAGAGAAGAGAACCTACCAAGTGATGATCAGATTAGGTTATTATTTCTGTCCTTGCCCAACACACACAAAAAAATTTGAAAACACTGTCCAAAGAGTACACATTTTTATCACTTGATTCTTTATTGTCATCCACCTTTTTAACATACCATTACAGTGGTTTCTGGATCTTTGCCATTAAGATGTTTCACAGCATCTTAGGAGTATTTCGCATTTTAAAAATAGTTTGGATAAAAAGCACCAGCTATCACAACCTGAAATCAATAAAGTATTTTGTAAAATACAGTATATTATATTCAGTTTCTTGAAAAGAGATACACTAGCAACATAAAGAGATACCAACAGGTCTTCATATGAAGATTTTTGTGTTTTTCCAACAATTACTAGACAGTCATTCTGGACTATACATTAACACATACAAATCATTAAAATGTATTTTCATGAGAGTGCAACTTCTGGAACAATTCTACAACATTGTGGTATTTTTTTAGGCAGACTTGCTCCAGAAAAAAACATAAATTCACACAAAATAGTGACTTGTTCAGTTCTAATGTTACATCTCACAGAATACAACAACTCAATTCTGAAAAGTTCACTGCTTACACAGTGAAATCAATTGCCAATGAAACAATCAATAAGTCTGTGAAAATAAAATCAAATAAGATAAGAAATTTAATTGGAAATTTGACAAACTTAGAACAGCTGAAAAACATCTAATTTCCACCCCTCTCCCCAATAAGTACCCAAAGTCAGTGGTGGTCCAAATGGAGCACTCAAAACAAGTGAAAACAATTTCCAAAATTGTTAGTTCTTAGCCCTCCAACACTAACCATACTTTTTTTTTTTTTAGGAGTATTTCCATGACTTCAAGGATTAGTCTGCATATGGAATCTAACTCATTTCAGTATTACTTGGTTTTATTTTGATGAAATGTCAGAATTGAAGGGATATTCACAGGGAAAAGTTAGTGTGAATTCTGAATCATTTTAAAAGCAACATTAACTTTTTTTTTCAGCTGCAATATCAAAATCTACAGAGAATTTTGAAATGCAAGTGTAATAGTAGTTCATCAGTACTAGCAGATAAAAATCCAGTTACCAAATTTTGTAAATACTGAAGACTCAATAAAGCATTACCTGTAAAATGAAGCGTTGCTCATAGGCACGTTCTTGACCCACAGCAGATGACTGATCATTAACAAACATGTTAAATGCTCCGACTCGCATTTTCAAGTTGTTAAATAATTCTTCCACCTGAAATTTAACCTCCAGGTTACATATTAACACAGACAAAAACCATTAGCAATTTAAAATAAAATCCATTAGTAAAAGTCTAAAGAAGTAGGCTAACTCCCTTTCTTTTTTTAGGTGATGCCAGTATGCACTTCACCTACTTAGTATGTTTACCTCAGAAAGTAATTCCAGTACTATAACTCAAGCAGTTTTCTTGACATCTCCTTATGAAGTAGAATTTCCTTAGTCACAAAGCATATTAAGCATGTATGATATAGGAGAAAACTAGAAGTAATAAAAAACTTTTACAAGATGGCCATGCCCTGCCAATTACAGTTATTCAAGAGTTATACTTATTTCCCCTCTCAACATAGCACATTAAGCTTGAAACCCTTTGCTGATGCAGAATTTTTATTATGTGCTGCAGTAATGTGACCAACAAACCCCCTTAAACTTCCAAGTTCAGTCCTCATTACAGAAAAGCATTTGCTTACTATTACCCTAACTATAAGAGAAAAGTTGTGTAACAACAGAAAGCAGTCACACTAGGACCAGCTTATCCAAGGGACCTACAGAATTAGCAAATAATACTGGGAAGTCTCGTAAAAAAATGTTACAAGTATGTTAAATGGTTAATAACACCAGTTTGTAGTTGGAAGACTATTACTATTTAATATTTGAGAAGTCTGGCTAAGAAATTTATTCTAATAAAACAAAAATTCTTTTCATCTGGAAGCTAGCAGTCAGTGAGCCAAGATAATACTGGACAGGCCACTCCTCCGGGCTTCACCATCTCACCACAGCGCCAATTGTGGCAGCTAACAACTGAATGAGTACATCCCTCCCAGACATGGGTATCCGGCCTTCTTATAAATTACCATATAAATTATTACCTGAAGTCCATTCTTCACAAGAATGCACACTGGGCTTTTCTAACTTTACAATCATTTTCCCCACATCTTTCCTTTCTCTGAAACTGTATATAAATGGGCTCTCTGCAGCCACTTGACAGAAGAGCGAGGAGCACAGGAGGAAATGCTGCCCAAATGTTTGCTCACTATGACCATAGCTACTAAAGCTTCTGTCTGATCTATCTTAAGCTGTATTTGGAGTCCCAATATTCTCCAACAACTTTAAGGAGCATCACTTCTCCCCACATAAACAAAACCTAAACATGCCGTTTATTTAAATAAAATACAAATGTATATGTTTTGATAGATACATAACAACACAGTAGGCTTATCCAAGGATCTCAACACTTGTAGAAAATAAGGTAAGTTAAGTCCTGCTTATAAAAAAATAACTATTTCTTCTTACCTCTCTAATTCTCTTATAATCAATATAATTTCTTCGACACCACTCAAGTTCCTCCTGGAAAAGATAGTGGGACACGTAAATGCAAAAGCTGTTAAAAACTTGTTTCTTCTACTGCTAGTAACCTTTCTCTCATTCTTCTGTGTAAACAAAAACAACAATTATATATAGCAATGGAAGAATTTGCTCCGATTTCACACCTTTCCGCACATCCATATCAATCAAGCATCACGACATGTACGAAAATGTAAGACAATCACACATTTGACTAAAACTATACTCTGGCTACTGACAGAGCAGCTGCGGGTCACACAAATGTTTCAAACAGGCCCACAAGTCACAAACTCCTCCGTATTGCAACTAAAGAATATAAGATGGAACATCACTTCCAAAAAAACCCTCCTTTATCCACATTCACAACTAATCAGATTCTGGTCATCTTGGTTACTCACTGTAACTCTGTGTATGTTACGCACTGCTATTCATGAAGTATGTTATGCGCTCAAAGAAGCAGAGATAACACAAAGGTTTTATCTTATACATACAAAAAAGTCTGGAGACAGTTATTGTGTGCATACTACTGGTTTTTGTGACAGATGCACATAAAGATCTTCCATCTTTAAGGGTTGTTGGTGGTTTTTTTGGAGATGGGGGAGATTTGTGCATTTATTTAAAAACAAATAAAGACAGACTCTTACATGTATTAAAATATTTCTTTCGACTACAGCTCAATCTCACTTTTCAGCTTGTATTTCAAACCCTCTGGCCACTGCTGATCCATCTGTGAAAGGCACTATATGTAGGTTATTGCCAAATGCTCAGCATTGGATTTCAAGACTCACATCTTATATTTACGTATAAAAACTGGAACTATTACAAAACAGAATTACTAGGACAAATTTGTTACAAAGAAAATAAAATACTGCAGTAATGACATCACTAACCTCAAACAGAAAAGTTTAACTAACCTGAGGGCGTATCTGCTTCTTTTGTCTGCAGGCCCGCCATGCCTAAGAAAGAAGTAATTCAGGTACAAACTGTAGTGCTTTATTAATAATTTTTACAATTATTAATATGACATTTAAAACTATTACATTTTTTCCATACCTGTGCCAAAAATAATTTTTTAACACCAATCTTAAAACACTGAAATGCCTGTGGGCTAACACAGGCTACAAATATTTAAGCACGAAAGAGCATAAAGAAATTTCAATCAGAGTCATTTATGCTGAACAAGACCATGCCAGATCATCTGTTCCAACAACCCACACAGCAGGGCCACCTTACATCAGGATCTTGTCTGTAAAACTTTGCATAACCTTGATTGATCTCACGGTTGAACCTGCTCTGAGCAAGAGATCTGACTACAGAACTTTCCAGTCTTAAGTATTTAATGATTCTAGTTTAATATGATGCTTGCCTCGTTGCTTTCTAACCAGATATAAGTATTTCTCACTCTTATGAACAGCCTTACTCTATTTTGTTGAGAGGGGCAAAAACTCAAGAGTCCTCCTTTGCTCAGATGTCATCACACAAACTGGCATAGTGGCAAAATAGAATTCTAAGAATGTGTCACTGGAGGGCTTAAAGCGTGGTGTCACTATAAATGTTGCACTGCAAGACACTAAAGAACAAAAATTGCTGTAGGAAGACAACTATTCTGCATTCAATTCATCTTAGAGGTCACGCTACACAATACCGCTTCTACAGTGCTTAAACTCCTTTTCAGTCTATTGGATGAAGGTAGCACCTCAAACTTGCTACCAGGTCCTGTAACTAAACTGCAAACATATTAAAGTTGCTAACTTTCTTGACACAGCTTAGAGATTCAGGATCCCAGTGCATTCCAAAAGCAGACAGAGCATGTTATGTTCCAGGACTTTAAAGGAGCAAGTCGTGATTTCTTTTGGGAGACAGACAATAGCCATCTGGTAACAGGGCAGCACAAGACAATTCTGCAGAACAAAGAACGTTCTGGAAAAACCTAGAAAGCACTCTTACTGGAATTTTATACGAATTACTGCTAATAGTGCAAATTACAGGAGGCTAGCTGATCTGTCTAGCCAAATTAGTAAGTACTCTGAGATTTATTTTTAAAAAATGAATCTGATTTTATTTTAACAGCACTTTCCAAGTCTTATTAACAGTATTTTCAAAAAAAAAAAAAAGCATTTTATTGGGAAACAGAACACAGTACAATCAAAGACTTTACCAAACCACTGAAGGCTGTATGTTCTTAGTATCTGTAAATTTTAAGACGTAGGTCAGCAGCAAATACAAATTTCTTGCTGCTCATGACAGGGCTTTTATCGTTCCTTCTGAAAAGGCTCAAAGACAATTCTGAAAGGAGTGTTGAAGCAGCACAGATGCAGACAAAAATCTTAAGACAGAGGAAGCACCAAGGAGACCTTCAACAGAAGGAAGAAAAGGCACAGTACCAAGTAAGTACACTGCAGTTCAGAAGACTTCAATCCCATAACGCGATTTGCAACAGCTGCAGTGGGATCTCAGCAGCACACAGAGCAGATATGCTATGTAAGAAACTTGCTCAGCACCTCCAGTTCCAGAAATATCATTCTACTTACCAATTTGCCACCACTTGTTCTGTTGGAGGCAATGAAACAACAATTCTATAGTAGCTGCAATGACACAGGTTAACCCTCTTCAACTGGAAAGACTGCTTCACCAATGTAAAACAGGTCCTTTACTGAAAGGATCACAGGAGCTCAAGAAAACCCAAATGTGCGGTTACTGTCTTGTTCAAAATCAGCTCCTACTTCTAGCAGTGTGTTCTCACTCTTTCTCCACTCTTCATGCTGTTTCCATCTACTTAGTACAACAAACACCTCAAAAGCCATACAAGACCAAAACATAGGGAATATACCCAGAACCTGAGCCTTGCAACACATCTTTACCCGTTTCTGGCCAACTTACTTTGATGTAAACTTATGCAGCTCCTTCACAGTGCTAAAAATCAACTCATCAGAACTAGTATATACTTTCAGAAAGTATCACTAAGCAGCTAGGAGTAATGTGAAGCTTTTAACAACTTTCAGGGGAAAAATGTTGTTCTGATCCTACAAAGTTGAGGAGCTCTGCCTTGGTCTATCAGATTTCACTGCAACGTAAGGTGGAAAAAAGACTTACCTTAAATGCATTCACAATTGCAATACAGTCACTCTTACTATTTTCAGCAAAAACGAGTTTGTTCCTGGAATTGTAAACAAAAAAATTATCAACAGTTCTTTTTCAAATACTGAATGTACTATACAGCTCAGAATGCTACACTACTAACACTTCAAAGACTTCAATAAACAAGGTCAATATATTTATTGTAATTATTTCTTCTTATTCACCTCTCCTTGCTGAAGGTAAACTGTGTAAGCAGGGGAGCAAGGATGATTTTTAAAAAAATATTTTAAAAACCCCAAACATTTTAATAAATACCATCACATGTTTATAACAGGAAGGCAAAGATTAAGAAACAGGTATTATACTCACAATCAGGCATTGTACTTAGAAAAGCATGAGTTAGTTCTCTGATATTAATTAGTTCATGCAGATTTCACTGTCTCAGCTGTCCTGGTAAAGCTTATTTTTGCACTGTGTGGCACTTCAACAGAAAATTAGACTCACAACATAGATCATAGAATAGTTTGGGTTGGAAGGGACCTTAAAGCCCACTCAGCTCCAATAACCCCGTCATAGGCAAGGACATGTCCCACTGGATTGGGCTGCTTCAAGCCTCAACCAACCTCACCTTGAACACGTCCAGGGATGAGGCCAGCCACAGCTTCCCTGGACGAGCTGTGCCAGTGCCTCACCACTCTGATCACTGAGAAATTCCTCCTTACATCTAGACTAAATCTGCCCCTCTCCAGTTTATGCCCGATGATCCTAGTCCTATCACCACAAGCCTTTGTAAACAGTCTCTCCCCAGTTTTCTTCTAGGCCCCCTTCAGGTACTGTAAAGGTTGCCATTAGATCTCATCAGTGCCTTCTATTGAACATGAAAAATTATATTTAGCAGTCAAATTAGTCCTCTGCCCCCAAACATAGCCTGGAAGTTGTAAAACATCAAGAATAATACCTGTATCTGTCAATAATATCTCCAAGAGGTACTGCAAAAAAATTCTGCACAGATAGAGTTGCCGCTAGAACAAAAACGAATCAAAATTAAAACTTGTACATCACTTGTTTTTACAGAAACATTCTTCCATGTTCTTTCAGTTACCTATAATAAGACATTCTTCTAAGCACCCGAAGACATGCCCAAGCACTATCAGTTTTCCAAGACGTAGGTCCAGTGGCAAATGAGCCAATACCTTTCCTAAGAAAGTCAGCTCACCATCGTATTGATCTTCTTCTGTTTGCAAACAAGTTGTAAGTGCTCCCAGCTAGAGAAATAAAAATTTGCTCACTTGTAAAAGTAGACAAAGTGAAGGTAAGACAAGTTTGTAAGAAAACAAGACAAGAAGCAAGCATCTCAAAGCAACAATTAGTAAGAAAACTGTTTAATGCAATGAATGTTAAACCCCATATCAACTTCATAATTGAAAAGCAGATCACTGAGACCCTTGTACAGGTCAGAAGGGGATTTTAGCACTGACCCCTGCGCATCATAAAGTGTAAGAGTGCAGTTAATGGGAAAAAAAACCCCACTTAAGAGATCAAGCTATCTTACCTTCCTTTCTGTTCTAACCACAGATGCTAGTCCACGAACAGCACAACTACCCTCCAATGAAATTACAATCCCCTTTTAATGCAGTAAACTGCAGAAACTGTGCTGAGAAGAGATTCAAGACATATTTCCCATTTCAGGTTCCAGTTAAGGCTACTCCTATCTTAAATACCAAGAAAAACATTTCTATAGTACACCTCGATTTTAAAAATATTAAAAGAATGCCTACCTCTTTCAGATGAAGTATGCTACGTTCAATGTTGCCTATGCTGGGTGGAGAAAGAGCTGTTGCCAGCAATGCTTTTGGTTCGCCCATACCAAAACTTTTTAGTTTTAAGACTGTGCTTCCCAACTGACAACACTAAAGGGAAAACAATAATATTGTCATTTACCCCATAAGAAGTGTGAGGAAATGTTTTCTATGAAACATAAGTGAAAATTTAGTAGATCTTGAAACTAATTTTGTATAACTAAGGATAATTTTCTTTACAAAAGATTGCTTATTTCTAATCCACATCGATTTGATTGCTAAATCTTATTTCCTTCTACAAAGGAAATTATTTGGAAGAGTCTCAGTTCAGTGTTATATTTATTAGTAACTATTCAAATCACACACTGTCTTCACAAAAGGTAAAGGAAAACTTGGGTTTTGTTGTTTCTGATGTTTGGAAATGAAGGAATCCCTAGGTTGGAAAAGACCCACAGTAACGTCGAGTCAAACTATTCCTATCAACCACTAACCCATGTCCCTCAGCACCTCATGGGCCTGTGCTTTAAACACCTCCAGGGAAGGTGACTCAACCACCTCCCTGGGCAGCCTCTGCCAGTGCCCAATAGCCCTTTCCAAGAAAATTTTTTTCTAATACCGAGCCTGAAATTCCGCTGGTGGAGCTTAAGGCCATTTCCTCTTGTCCTGTCCCGTCACTTGGGAGAACAGACCAGCTCCCTCCTCTCTACAACCTCCTTTCAGGTAGTTGTAGGGAGCAATAAGGTCTCCCCTCAGCCTCCTCTTCTCCAGGCTGAACAACCTCAGTTCCCTCAGCTGTTCCTCATAAGACTTGTTCTCCAGCCCTCTCCAGCAACCTCTCCTACCCTTCCTGTCCCACCTGATGAGTTTATATCCCACCATAGCAGCACTCCCCCTATACAAGTCATCCCACCATGTTTCTGTGAAGGCAACTACATCTTAGTCACCTTGCCCTACAATAGCTTCCTATTCCTCCTTTTTATTTCCCACACTGTGTGCACTGGTGTAAATGCACATCAGTTGGGCTGTTACTCGCTCAGCTCAAAGACACAGGAGACGCAGACCTCACAAATTTCTAACTATATTGTCTTATCAGCACAGCATACAGAAGTCAAATTAAGATTTCTCGCTTTTAAGCTGACTTCACAGCTCTTTGGTTCCTGAACTAAGAAGAAAAACAAGATATTTTGTCTTGTCTATTTCACACCCACACTCATTCCCAGGCAGGTTTTTCTAGGCTGGCTTTCTCATGCACTCAAGATTCTTGTTCACAGCACCCATTCTTTTTATCATGTTTATGCTGATATGCTTGGTATTAGCTTCGTGCTTTATCTTAGTCCCAATTTATTTTCCGCATACTTAAGTGTCGCTCCCACACTGCTGTGATGATGTACATAAGAAACCCCCCCCCAAAAATAAACGTAATGTTCCCCAAAATTCTTACCGTTATCTCAGGTACTAACGTTTCTGGAATAAATCGTTCCCAGAAGCCCTTGTGCACAAGCCTATAACAATATCCTTTGGAAACACGTCCAGTACGACCTTTACGTAAAAGAACAAATCACCAATTTGTCAACTGCCACCAAACATGTAACTGCCCTCAAATCAGCATCCATCTTTCAGTTGAAAAAAATGATTAATCCTGTGCTAGAATACGCTTCCTCAAAACCAGAAAAAGGCAAGTGCTATCAAATCTGAATTTAATATAAATATATCAATGTAAGTTTTAGCATGCTCTGAAAATGAAGATTCTAAATGCAGAGTAAACATGCTTTGTATTTTTATTACTTTACAGAGTGAGCACACTCTGATTTCCTATGTTATTCTACCGCTAGCAAAGGTATTCTACACAAGGAACTTACGAGCAGAACATCTGTAACTATTGCTTAGAGAAAACACACAGATTCAGGAAGACTATCTTCACAAATCCAAATACCACTCACTTCACTAAAGGTTACTCCACTCAGTGGGACACTCCACTGGAGAATCAGGCCATGGTTTTAAGTCATGTGCATAACAAAGTTCAAGTCTGATATACAAGATACTGGTCGTATGGTTGTCATAACCTACACTGACCCAGCCCAGTGAAAATAAATCTGTAATTGTGTAGTCGTCATAATATTTAAACATAAGGGTATGTTTATATCTGTTTATATCTGAAGGTGTCACTGTTTATTTAGTACTGTATTTCAAACCTGAAGGTACTGATAGTCAAGAGCATTGATTTACTAGAAGAGCTATGAAAGTTGATCTAATCTTATGGTACAAACACTGGTGTACACTAGAGATATTGCTGGAGATATTTCAATTGATTTAAGAGCGACAGACAGACAGGAAAGTCTGTTTTACTCCTGCAACTCACAAGTAGTTAATAAAGACCTTGCAACACCTATGTCCTCTTTTAGAAATGGCCCATGATAAAAACTATTAAACAACAAAGTATCCCATAAATGTTACCATCCATGAATTTTAGTATTTTTCAATGAAATACAAAACATTCAGGCGTAGTTGTTTAATCACATTTTAATATCATGAATTATGGAATTGTGCTTTTGAACAAAGTATTCATGGCAAAAATAATTTGTGCTTTTAAATAAAGCTAAAAGTGACATGGAACTCTCAAGGAAGGTTAGTTGCTAAAATTCTTTTCCACTACCTATTGTCATCTTACCTCTTCTTTGGTGACAGTTTTTTTTAGATGCCCAGCAAAGCCTCAAGCTTTGGTAATTAGTTTCCTCATCACAAATCCAAGTTTTAGTTAAGCAGAAGTCTATCACTACAGTTAAGGGGAAAAAAACTAGTATTAATATGAAACCGTCTATGCAATTTATGCATGGCAGCAGAAAAAAACCTGCTCAATTTTGTGTCTTCAGGAAAGTTTCCATTATTTGAACACTGATAAAGAGAACACTAGATTTATATACTACAAGACCCAGGATATTTCTGAACACTAGCAGCTGCAAATGTTTTAATATAAATATAATAAAAAGTTAGTGCAGACGCCAAGCACTAAAAGGCAATAATATCAGTATTTGATTAATCTGATGTAATTATTTCAAAATATAGTCAGAACGTGAATAGAAAGCTTAAGGTACTTGTGACTTGATGCCTGATTTTGCTTGTTACTGCATTTAAAATTATTCCCTCCCTCCCCCAAGCAAAGATTAAAATCAACACTCCGCTCTGCAGCTCTACTGTTTTTTCATATATTCAGATTTAAAGCTCTCCCCTGTTGTGAGAGAGTTCAACTGCTGAAATTAAAATCCAATGGCAATGCCTTGTAGATGTGACATAATGGAGATTTAGGCTAGAACAGGCAAGGAAAACACTTAGATTACTTACCATACTTAACATCAGGAACTGTTATCGAGCTCTCTGCTAAGTCTGTACATAGAATAATCTAAGTTTGGAAGAAAAAAATTAGCAACATATGCATAAAAAGCAATTCATGCACATCAATGTTTCAACGTGGAAAATCCAACTTGTTATGAAAAAAAAAAGTAACGACAACCTAGTATTTCTGCTCTGCAGCAATGCAACACAAGACATCTTGTGTTTTCTTTTCCTAGGATCAGAAAAGCATAATATAGTACTATATTATTTGGCAATATAGAGAAAGAAGGAAAACATTTCCTTATGCTTTTGTCATAACAAAACATCACGCTATTAGTGGTAATAAAGAAAAGCAAGACACTAGCCAAAATGCAGGGTATATAGTAGGCAAGAGACTCCCATGCTGGGGGATTACTTTGCTATGCAGTGCCACCAGCAGCATACTACTGACGTGCAGCTGGAAGCATCAACATGCACAAACTATTCTGGACAGTAAAACCAGTACCACGCAATAATTTAAGGGTAACCTCCTGTTATTGCTCTTCTCTCGAGATCTCAACATAAGTTAAAGCAACAGCCTGGTAATAAATGCAAAGAGGTTACGTCTTGGAAAAAAAACCAAACCACCTGCTCTGCCCTCACACAATGGTAGTGTCGGCACAGCTAATATTAATTAATTTATATACACCATTACTTTACTTGTTATTACTACTCTAGCAAGAGGTTTCACATGCTTAATGAAAAAGTAATGATTCAACAATATTTACTTTTCTGTAGCCAGGAAGTGTAGATGAAAGTGTGTTGTTTTGTTCTGCAAATACCATACTCGAGTGAAGCAGGCAAACTTGCCACCTAAAGAAAATATATTAGTGAAATATTTAGTGCTGAAAGAATATAAAAATGAATTACCTCTCTGGGTTATAACTCAGAGCTGAAGGGTTCACATTTGAGTTCAATTCAACTGAAACAAGTTAGTCTAACTTACCTTTTGCCACGTACCCCTGAGAGATATGAGTGCATGGATCTTATTTCACTCAAACCTAAGGAAAAAGTCACCAAGAGTTTGGAGATAGGGTTTTTTTGTAAACAGCAGCAATTGTAAAACCAATTCTCACATCTACTTAAATTCTTTTCTGGCTTTTATTATTGTAACAGTTCCTTTTCATCAAATAAAGATAAAGTGAATTTTAATTTTTACTACAGGAATCTAAATTAAATCCAAGTTAAAGACTACACACTCTAAGAAGACAAGAAAACTCTCTAAAAGAACGCTAAGAACTTTATACAGTATTTAATAACTAATTTCAAAAGTTGAACAATTGAATTTCTGTGGGTTTACTGCAGATTCAATTTTATTACTGTAACTTCATTTCCAAAATATACAGTCTTAGTTTTTTAATCGACATCCTTCTAATATTGTCATATTTAATCAAGTTTGCAAGACAATCACCTAAATAGACCAACAAGCATCTAGTAAGTCTTTAGAAGAAGCACCAGAAGAAAGTTTGTTAAATGACAAACAAGGAAAAAGAAAATTAAGACATATGCTCACCTGGTAAAAACACTAGCACGCTTCCACACTCAGGTGCAGAACTAAAGTGTGTTTTCTCCCTAGTAAGAATAAACTTTATCACTCCAAGATGCTTTATTTTGAAAGAACAAGTAGAACTGCACATTTTTTGTAATTTGTATTATTTAAACTTCCTGAAAAAGTTATATTCAAAATGCCATGTGCAACTATGCTTTTTGAAAGACACAGGGTATGAAAACTGGTAATGACCGAGGTTTAGCTTTGTCTTCAAAAAGTAGGTCAAACCAGAAACACTTATTTACCAATGAAATTAATCAGAATTAGGTTACCAAAGATCTTAAAATGGAAAAGTAGTATACTACTGCAGAATTCCATGCTAATTTATTCAAGTATATGTAATACTCCTGTATTCTAAAACCAGCACTAGATACCTTTAACAAAAGCCTAGCAGATAAGAAAACTAACCATTATCAAAAACTGCAGGTCATGATGTTAATCAAAGATGCCTCCCTTTAAGTTTATCTGCTCCAAGAAGCTAAGAATCACCTTAACATAACATTTTTGTTAGTAAATTCACAGTGCAACATTCTTCAATGGATCTTTAAAGTCTCTACTATCAAACCATGTAACAAATGGAAAGTAAAATTTTCAATGGAAGCTTAATTAAAACGGATGCTTGTAACAGCCCTTTTGGTGTTTGAAAGACATGTTTCCTTATATAAGGTAGCTTAGTAAAAGGTAGTTTAATTTGGCTATTCTAAACTAGAGTAGAACAGCTTAACTGAAAAGCTCAAAACAAATCATAACGACAAAAGCTTAGAAGTCACTATGTATTGTGAAAATGGTCATGCCAGATTTATTGTATTTATGTACCTCTGTCAACACCTGTACTTGACTAAGTACAGGTGCACTTAACTAATGTTTTCTTAAAATGTCAACATTTACATAACACTAACTTTGAAAATGAAAAAGCTTACAGAACAAAATTATTTCTTCAGCAGACATTTGTAAGTCATTAGTATACATGGGAACAAGCCCCATTCCTGAAGTAAATACAGGGCCAGCGTTAGACTAAAGATGCAGAAGCAACTTCAGTACATTTTCAGATACTAAAGATCAGTTTACAAAACAGTAAGGCAAATTAATATTTACTTATTTCAACAGACAGTAAGGCATTCGTTAAACAACCAGCGAAAATTAATGTCTGGTTCGAATTCTTTCTTTGTGCCTTTACAGTTTTCTAGTTTTACTTTTCATATAAACAATGTTCAGTTCTGGTCTGCAGCAAACTATATAGTTTCCATGACATGGCTGGCTCAAATGGTCACAACTTCAGGGCATGAATTGTATTTCAAGAACATGGGGCATTCAGCAAGACCTACAAGCAGTCCTAGTATGACTAACCTGAGTAGAAATTACATGAACTTGTAAAATAAAAGTAGAAATGTATAGAAAATTAAATTATTACTAGCAACTGTAATACACAGGCTGCTGCTGTTCCTCAGTTAGTGTCACTTCTCCCTAAAGAACCAATGATTCCAGATCTTAAAATGTATCTTACCTATTGCCCTTCATCTCCTGCCTATCAAATGACCGAATCAAAGACACTGCTACTTGATACATTTCCCTTCTTATACCTGGTTCCTGAATTCTTTGAGGAGTAATCTGCATGAAGAAGAAACGTTGTGTTACAGTATGTCCTAAGAGGCTAAAAGACTGTACATCATGTATGCATGTCAATTGGTCAAGTGCTTTTGATTAAAACTAATGCATCACAGAAGCTGCACAAAGAAGCAACTTAATCTGTAACATTCATTACCTTCCAAACAGTTATTTTTCTTCAAGCACCCTACCATTCTAGTATTGTACTAAAGAAATAAACGTGGTATTTACCCTAAAGGTAAGTGCTAGCCTACACTCCATCCCCTAACACTTGGGGGACATAGTCCTTCCCCATCCTGAAGGGCTTAGCACATAAGACTAAACACAATCCATAGGAATAGCATCATAAGGCGGAGAAGAATCTGTGCAAGGCAGGTACTGGCCTTCTCACAGGTCTATAATGCATGTCTTTACCTGATTGCCAAATAAATAATATACCTCTTTCATTTAACTTGTCTTTCATTTAATGGATCTTGTGGTTTAGGTCACATTTTATTGAAGAACTACGGTTCTGTCACACACAATATGAACAAGACCAGTCGTGCCTACACCATTTTCAAGCATTCTGTCACAAGCTCTAAGCTTTAAAGTTTAAAAGCAAATCATCAAGTCTTCAGAGCAAAGATAATGTTTCAGTTCTAAAAAGAAAATCCTCAATGAACTAGCAATACCCTACATTCTTCCTCCACAGGTTGCACGTGTATGCTTTAAGTAATCACCTATTTTCTCACCAGCTAACAAACCTCAATTTTCACATTCATGCTCAGCCAGATATTTCTCGTAGCCTACTGGCTGTCTTCACCTGCTGTTTGACATTATACAGTAGTATTTCAGCATTCAAGTACATCTTTATTTAGGCTTAGACTTCTCCTTTTTAAAGCACTGT
Organism: Piaya cayana; assembly: GCA_013389865.1. Lineage (NCBI taxonomy): Eukaryota > Metazoa > Chordata > Aves > Cuculiformes > Coccyzidae > Piaya > Piaya cayana. The sequence continues at coordinate 122,884 of WAAB01018928.1, forward strand.
AATTGAAGTGATGGTGAAAAGACAGTATTTTTGCTTTAAGCATAACACTTTATAAGAACTGGACTGCACGACAACAAAAACACAGCAGCCAGCAGGAACTGCTGAAAACACAAAGATAAATACTAACAAAAGATAAGACACAATTGTAGCCAGGGAGATCTAACAATGCTAAAAAGATAAGGAAAAAGCCCTTCTGGAAAGAAATTCAAAAAGGAAGCTGAATGGCCAAGAGTACTTAAAGGTTTCTGCACACAAACCTAAGATATTCCAAGGTTTTCCTGCAAAAGAAGCAAAAGTTTTTTACCAGTTACCAAAATTTGACAGGGCTTTGATTTCCAACAAGCACAAAACTAGGATTACACATTTATTCCAAGTCACTAATCATATATGCAAAAGTTTGAATGTATTGTAGACGTACTGGTAAAACTACAATTCATCTAATGTGTCCTTCAATTGTCTGATATGACACATACACAAAAAAAACCCCACGTAGACCAGTTACTTTGGTCTAAAGAAAATAGCTATATTCCAATGTAATGTTGCTGAATGAAAGTCAAACATGACCTTAAGACGAATCAGGAAGGGTTACTCTCAAAGTGTGATGCATTAGTGATGCTGTACAAAACTGCCTCTCACTCTGAAGTCTCGTCAAAGTTTTCAGTCAGCACACTTGTCAGCCCTTGAAGTAAAAACTCTTGAAGCCAACAGGTACTCAGTATGTGATGCTGTGAAAGCTGTACTGACAGTACATCTGCAATTCTTGACCAGGCTTTAAGGGGATCAGCTGAAACTTAAACAGATGCTAATTATGACTACTTTAATGACAAGAACAACAAAGATACTATCTTGTAAAAGCAGAACAGCGAAGACTTAACTTATCAAACAAAGTGAAATGAAAGCCAGAAAGAGGTACTACTGCTACTTATAAGCCTATCCAAAAGCAAATAAGAATGCAGGAAGGAAAACTAGTGGGTTTTTAAGCCAAAAAAATCCTCGGTGATGCCAGTCTCCCCAAGGTGTTCTTGGAAGCAGTACAAAGCAGAAGCTAGCTCCTTTCCCAGCTATAGCACTGGGACTGCATACCCACGTCAAGTTCATGGTTCAGTGCCAATAGTGTTTTCACCTGACCAAAAACCTTTGCCTGCCACTGTACACATTTGCCCTAGTGAAAATGTTTCAGAGAGCTGAAGCCACAAAAAATTGAACTAGCTATTAAAATAAAGTTAGTTATTCTTCTCCCAGTTCCCTTTCTGAAGCAGTCCGTGGTAGAATCACAAAAGCACCACTGCTAACACCAATTTGTCAATGATGATTTAGATCAGCTTTTGCTACTGCAATCGAGTCCTCAGCTTCCCAACCCTTAGCAGAACAGCCAACTTGTAACACAATGTCAAACCTGGATTGTCTTGGTTTCTGCAGAAAGACTGCTTTCTGAAAAGCCTGAGAAAATGATCCCACTTTCTTCTGATAGACAACAGACTGGAGGATCAAAAAGAGTCATCTAGAAGAACTTGGCAATACTCTTTCCATTTCTCTAATCCCCATAACCATCCAGGAAGATTTAAGTGTACAACTCTTTCAGCTCCAGAACTGCTTAATTGCATTTTACATCCCCTATAGTAAAGCCTTCCCAAAGAAGGTTGATTAGACCATAAGAAAACACAGCCAACAACCCAGCAGTTTTGGTAAGCCATATTTTTCTTCCAGCACATGTTATAAGCTAAGGTATTTGTGTTTTCTAGGCTGCCTCAAAGTAAGATTTATGAGTTTAGATTATATCGTCTTAAGTAACTGTCCAATTTGTCCTTTCAATTTTGTTATCAATTGTACCTTTAGTATTCTTTAACGTGACAAGGCTGCCGCATCACTCCTAATAAAAGGTAACAATACGACAAACACCAAGTCCAAAGGCCCAGTCAGAGCTGACTGAAATAATAAAACTTAACTGGAATAGCTTTTGACAGCAGTTCACTACCTTTCCTCTGGACTCCAGTATCCTTCAGTTCTAGGATATGAATGAGGTTTTCCTTTACAATTCAAAAATGCGACACGTTTCTTTTTGGCTTGGGTAAGAGGTAAAGACATGGTAGATTTTACAGATCTGCCAGAGACTAACACCCAGACCTCTGGTCGTCTATGTTTTTAAAATCAGGTCCCAGAATTGACTAATTATTGAAGAACAATGTGTTTACAAAGGCTATTATGCCAAAAAAACCCCACAAACAAAAAAACCCAACTACTTTTTATAAATCTATATTCAACAATTCATCAGTAGCACATGTCTGGGCAAGGGTTATCCAGGGCTACACTGAAGAGAGTTTCTCCCTTCCCTCATTATTATTCCTTCCTACAAATGAAGTGATTCAAGTGAAAAGATTTATCTTTGATTCAGCTAGATGTCTATCTAGTCACACAGCAAATGGTTTGCTACAAAGGGGCACATATGAGAAAAAAATAATGACTGGCATTTTTATTAATCTTCCAAATCACAACTGACATCAGCAATTCCCAAATTATCCAAGTCAGAACCACTCAAAGAAAATTTTCATTTTCAAGCATAGTGTTAAAACATTATCACATACAGAAATGAGTGACATATTCAAGCCAAGAACTCTGTAAGATTTTTAAGAGAATTCTACATTTCTACAGTAACATTCAACTACTTTACGTTTTCTGAGAAGGGATAAAGGTCTCACAGCAAATGAGACAGCTAAAGGAATAAACTGATTCCAATCCAGGGGAATGAGTTCTGATTCAAGATATCTGATTTCATAGCTTCCCATTTTAAAATCTAAAGGCAACTTGGAAAAAAAAAATCTGTTTATCTAAAAAGCAAAGACTGTTTTCTTTTAACTTGTGTGTTCTTTTTCATGAATTTTACAGTCTTTTTATAGGCAAAATAAAACATTAAAAGCTAACGCCTGAAGCCTGTACCTCAGGCAGCTAACTGATTTTAGTGTGACGAAAGATGTGGCCCTGATTCAATATGGTAGCATTAATTCACTAAATGTCTTAGCGCCCACACTCTCATTTTCATTAGGATGTTATATAAACCTTCTCAAACCTCCCATGCTTTTAACTACTTTAAATAAAACTACTAGTCAGAGAATATCTCCACACATGACCATAAGAAACAAGGCATGAGAACAAACATCAGCGCTTTCCAATTCACTTTCTTGTACTTGTTCTCCCACATTAGAAAAAAAAAGAGCACTTATGTGCTTCTGTTGTTGTCCTAAGGTACAAATAACTTCTTGGACAATCATACTCTTGTACTAAACAACTGAATGGCTTACAGCTAGAAAAATACAACAGAGAAACAGAAGAAGACTTTAAAGAAATCAAAGTGAAATGCTCATATACATAGTGAAAAAAATATAAAAAGGCATAAGCACAGCAAGCACTTCCTTTTGTTCGTGATCTCTGAGGTGAAAGGTGCAGCAGCTGACATTCAGCTCAAAGCTCAGCCATGAAAAACACAGCTTGACTGAACTAGACTTCTTACTGATTTTCCTGGTTATCTTTTTGTTGTCATCCATCATCAAAAGTCTTTTACAAAAATCACGAATAACATAATCTCTTCCATATTATCTGTCAGACTAATGTGTGAAAACTGACAAGTCAACTGCCATATGCATTTAGTTTGGGGTTTCTTTTCTGCATTAGAGCTTCAATAGTTTACAGCCTTTTATTCCAGCTTGCCTGTGTTTATGCATAACTAATGTCCATACGGTGTACAACATCACCTATTATTTTCTTTTGTCTCTCCCATGAACCACATGTTCATTTCACTTCTCTAATTTAATTTCTGCAGGATTCAGGGATGAAAACTAAAGAATAACACTATGCTCACACACTGCTACTTTTAAAGTGTATCCCCTGTTCTCTTCAGTGCATTAACGTCACAATACTGTTCTGGATTACCAAAATTGACCAATAATTACTCCCACAGCCCAGTTATTTTTAGAGTGGTCATTACTACTACAGCATGAGTGCATTTGCTTTAACCTGTTCATTTTGCCTAGAAAAATAACATTATATTTACAATACCTTGAAAGAAGTCTTCAAATCATCAAGATAATAATCTTCAATTGCATAAGCTCTACCTTCCACCTCAAATACACAGGCTGGTTTCAGACCATTAGGAACTGGAAGTGCAAAGTAATCAGCAAATTCTTTACAGTTGATAGAAGCAGACATCAGTATCACCTGTTAAAAAATTGCACAGTGAACACAAAACATAACTTTCAACACAAAATCCCATGCTACACTGCAATCTCCACTTAGCCTTAAAATGAAAATGGTCTAATTTCGGCTACCAGAGGTCCATATCCTAAGCATGTAAAGTCAAAGCTAAATGGTTAAGATTCCCTAGGTAGCATGGGGAGAAAGGTAAGTACCTGTAAGAGAACAGATCAAGCCAGATGCCTATGGTAGACAAAATGAAAAATATTTTCCTCTGATGAAAACATTAGGAAAAAAATTTTTCACAGAAAGGGTCATTGGGCACTGGAACAGGCTACCCAGGGAGGTGGTTGATTCATCTTCCCTGGAGGGGTGGACAAGGTGCTGAGGGACACGGTTTAGTGATTGACAGGAATGGTTAGACTTGATGATCCGGTGGGTCTCTTCTAACGTGGTTGTTCTATGATCCTATGACTTACACTCCTTCCTTTTTTAATTTTTCAAAAGGGGCTGAAAGGGATAAAAGAGGTGGCAGTGGGCTTAGTGTATAAATTCAAATGTAATTACCTGTTCCACTCTGCTAAAACTCAACAATTGAGATCAAGAGTTCCCATCTCCCCACTGTAAAATAATTCAAAGGGACATACATACACCCCCATAAATTTAAGACTGTCTCAGATTTACATATGAAACTGTGCTCTGAAGAAACAACGGCAGAGAAGAAAATAAAGGAGATAAAAGTTTGCCAATGATAATTTTGATAGATATAATCAAAATCAAAGAAAAAAATATTTCAGGAACCTACAAAACTCTTTTCCAACAGAAAAGATAAGACCTGCAGGGATTTCTGCCATTGACAACAACTAGCTAATCAGCATCAAGGGCAAACTTTTCACAAACTGAGTATCATTGATTTCTTTGGTATTCTCAACAGGCACAGCCAAGTGCTAAGAAAGGCTGAATAGCTTTACATTACTTGCGTCTTTAAATTCAAAGGCAAGTGCATTTTCTTACCAGGCAGGAAAGGGATGAAAAGTAAAAGACGTGAAAACTGGAAGGGTACTTCCAGTGAGTCAGCACATGCTTGAAAGATATAAAGACCAAAGTTGCTTTGAGTTTGAATCTATGCAGTGGATTGTACAGAAGAAAACATTCCCCTTCAACAGCAACAAAAACGGCCAATGTAGATTCATCTTACATCTATTTTGAATGAAAACGGTTGTCATTAACTGAAAAATTAACTGAAGCACGTAAGGGATACGTGCAAACTCAAATTTATGCAGTCCCCAACAGCTGCACAGAAATAAACCTCGTTAGTGCAACTATCACCTGTATTTAATTTCCTGCAATTCAAGAGTTCATTACTGTGAGGCCACAAAGACTATGTTATCCTACATATCTGCAAACTCTGCTGTAGTACAAAGCTCAATTACCTAATACGCAGAGAAAAAAAGCTCATCAGTGCTTTACTACCAGTTATGCCTAGAAATTAAAATACAGCACTTCTGTCTTGTGTTGTTTTTCCAATAACCTTAAAAAAAAAAAAGCTCAGTAATTCCAAAAGTTAATGCTACCATATTTAAACAAGGATAAGCACTACCCTCAATACCAAATACGTAATGCTAGTCAAATACCTATCTTGCATTTTTTTTAGCCTTAAGCAAAATTTACTAAACAAATAATTTACTAAAAACTAATACATTTTAATGTGAGAAAAAAAAGTCTCTCAGAACACATTACAGCATCCAGGAAAAGAATATCCTTTAGCCTCCTTGCTTATGAAGAGCTGCAAACTAAATAATATTTTGGTAAAAATTAATGATATATTTTAAGCTAAGCTCTTTAAAACATGACCTTATCAATCAAGAATATGTAAAAAATTTATTCTTGTAAAAAAAAAAAAAAGAAAAAAAGCAGAATGTATCCTGAACCTACCTTTACAAACTGTGAATTTGTACACAACAGCTTCCGGATCATCAGGAGCAACAAATCTATTTCTTTTGTACGCTCATGCACCTGGAAAACATTACCCAAAATTTCATTTTCATTAATTCATGCTTTTCTTTTTGACAATCTCTTCCTTCCTTTCTACTCAATGTCATGCTTTATTTTTGTAGCTTGAAACAATACATTCCCATAGAAGAAAATACATCTTTTAAGACTATGTATATTGATCACAATTTAAAAGCCCAACATAGCTCTTCAAATGACTAGAGCACCCTTTGTCAAAGTCATATGTCATGATAAGCGTACGATGACTAGAAAACCAATTCTGAGCAATATCCACTAGTCCTACTGGAGTTGACAATAGCAGCTGAAGAGATTCTGGAGATGGGAAAGTCAACTGTACAGGTAAGATCACAAATGATCCAGGCAGAGACTAAATCAGTTTGTCTCCTGTTAAGCAAATTTAATCAACTCCCTGTGTTCCAATGGCTTCTAGTTATGATCAAAATACATAACTACTTCCTAAAACATTGCTTTTCACCCAGCTTTTTGTATATCCTATCACATGATTTTTCCACTTGATCCTTGCAGTTCAATAAATGATTCTTCTACATTACCAATGACAACTGTATCTCTTTTTTTGAATTATGACAATTAAAACATATTAAACTCAGCAGTTTTTTCCAGAGATTAACATAGAAGAAGAGGGACAGGAATTTCAGTTGGGGAAGCAAAAACAGCAAAAAAAAACCCCAACCATACAGTCTTGAAAGCTGTTCAAACAAGAGGTACAAGCTGATATAATCCAACGTATCAACCCAACAAACAAGGCCTTTGAAATTTCTGCATAAAACTGTTCCCCTGCATCAGAGGCCACAAAACTTTACTCATTAATTTTCACACCTAGTAAAGGAACAATCTAGCGCTTCTCTATGTAACCATCCTCTATTAAACTTTTGCTTCTTACAGCTTTTAGGCTTAAAAATGTTATGGTTTTGCAAAATCCTGCTTGATTAGAAGATTAGAGTGGTCTCTAACCTTCTGCAGAAAGAGAAGTGGTACAATTCTTTAGGATCTCAGGTTTTTTGGTTTGTGTTTTGGGTTTGTTTTTTTTTAATTATTATTCTTTTTGTCTGTTTGAATGAAGTCCTGTGTTTCTTCACACCAAACTGCAGCTATTTGCTTAATCTTTTTCAGTTTTTCTATGTCCCATCTCAAATGCAGTCACAACAGCCTGAAGGCTGTAATAGTCTGTATTACTCTAATAGTCTAATAGTATACTGTCTACTTCTCCTCAAGCATCCAAGAAAGTTACTTAGCTACAACACCATAATGGAATGAAAAAAAACCGAGCATAAATAATAAAACCAGCATTAAAAAAAAATCCTCCTCTGTGCCATTACATCACAGGATTTAAAAATCACCTTAAAATGTGACTTATATTCAGGTTTGTGAAAGCACAATTTCATATCTGCCAAGATTTAACAATCAAATACTTTTTATCTCTAAAACCAATATTTACTTTAGCTTTTCAGTGCGGTGACAGTAATAATAAATCCACATAAGGAGAATGTAAATCTAGCCAGAAGTCAGAATTTTCAGAGGGCTATTTAATTTTTCAAGACAACCATGAAGAGCAAAGGCTCCTTCTGAGGACACTAATGGCTAAAAGAGAAAACACTAGCCACCTCCTTCTCACAGGCCTAGCCACAAATTACAGCAGATTTCAGTAAACATGTTAAGGCATTCATATCAAAAGCTAAGGACCCCCAAACATCTTCCCCACATCATCAGTTCTAAACCTCACTGCTCAAAGCAACACAAAGACTAGCCTTTTTTAAGAAGTGTTAGCAGGGACACCTTATACAAAGCATCTTTACACATGGATGTCTGCATTTCTCTCTAGCATGCTAAGGAACACAAAAGGAGTGCTTAAAATGTAATTTAAATTTATTTCCTCCAACTTACCTCATCAATCACAACATGCGTGAATTCAGCTAAGCTTTTGGCTTGAATTATTCTTTCAAGAAAAACTCGAGGTGTTATATACAGCAACCTTGTCTCTCTTGTGGAAACATCCTCCAAACACACCTAACACAACAAAGACATGAACAGACACTGAATGTATTTATAGGAATTACACATCTGAAAGAACTCCAAAATTGAATAGAGTAAATCCATGAGCATTACTCATTCAAACTTCTAAAAGACTCTGTACAACTGAGTTTTAAAAGCCCATAAGTTGCCTCTGCTAACAAAGAAATGGAATCGCAGACACAGGATAGCAGACAAGGACTAACGGATGAGTAATAAGCTTGGCACTGTAGACTCTATGCCACAAACTACGCTGCAATGATCAGTTCAAAATAAAAACCTCTCAGACCTCAAACTGGACAAAATCGGTTTGATGCATAACAAAGAGAAAGCATCTAACGTACATAAACAGCATCATATGCAGTACATTCGGACACAACCCAGAGCTGCAGACCAAAGGAAAAAAAGAGGTAAATGCATGTTAGCAAATATATTTATATATGACCCTAAATGAAAGAAAGAAAGGAAGATACAAGAATGGAGTGGAAGAAGAAACCACTATGCATTTGTTCCTCCCAACAAAGTACTCCAGAAGCAGGTAACTCTCCATAATCATCCTCCCACTGCCAGCACCAACACAAACCCTCTGGCTTTAGGACCCGGGGAAGCCAGACTGAAGAGAGCTGTCAAACGCAAAACTGCCATCAAGTTTATAAGTGGAGTTTGACAACACCAAAAGGGGAGATAGATTTAAGAGGAGAAACTAGTAAGTTGATGCAAAAACAACTGCCTTTTTTAACCATCAACTTCATAATATCATATCTTGGCTCACAATGAAATTTATTAGCTGAAATAAGCACGATTTGAATCTATGCATTTTTCCTAGCAAGAAATAAGAGATGAGTATTCTGGCAGCATATGATTTTGGGAGTCATGGAACTGATGACTTCTTTGACGGTCTTTTGAGCTACTGCTCAGTTGTGGAAAATCTCCTGCAGGAAGCTGTTGAGGTGCTTGGAAATGTGGTAATTGCTGGGACAGAGGTCTGGTGGGTAAGCTGGATGAGGCAGAATTTCATTGCCCAGTTCATACAGCTTCTGCAAAGTCATTTGCAAGACGTGCAGTCAGGCATTATCACAGAGAAGAACTGGTCCTTTTCAACTGACCAACACTGGAAGTAAACACATTGCAGTTCTTAGTCATTCAATTTCCTACCAATACTTCTCTGCTGCAACCGTTTTCCAGGATTCAAGAAGCTGTAAGCAGATGATTCCACATGCTATTAGGGACCATAACCTTCTTTTGACACAGCTTCAGTTTGGGAAAGTGTTTTGGTGCTTCACATGGGTCCAGCCACTGTGTGGAACACTGTCGGTTACCATACAGAATCCATTTTTCATCACATGCCACAAGGCAATCAAGAAACAGAGCTTTCATTGCACAAAAGTGCAGAACAGACTTTGTAATGTTGACTTGTGTGATTTTCGTTCTGCTCCTGCAGCACGCATTTGTCAAACTTTTTTGGTTTTTTCCAGTTTGGTGTAACTGTCAAACAACTGTTGAATGCTCAACATTTGATTCTTCTGCAGCCTCTAGAATTGTTTTGTGTGGAGCCCCTTCAATAGCAGCCCTCAGTTAATTGTCTTCCATCACAGAAGGACATCTGCAACCCTCCTCATCATGGCTTGTTTCCATGTTTTGGAACCAATGTCAAACTGTACATTCATTGATAGTCCCCTGGCTAAATCCTTGACTGATACTGCTAGAAAGTTTCCACTGATCTACATGCCTTTCTGAACTGCTTGAATGTGGCTTTCTACCTCCATCTTTGACAGTGAAATATAAAAAAGAATAAAAAGTGAAAACAAAACCTTTAGCAGTAGAGTGAATTGCATTCTTTAAAATGGTATAGTACATCAACACAGTTAAGTAAAAGTTTAATCCAAAATAAGCATCACAGTTCACATGATGAATATGGTAACTACTTTTGCATCAATCTAATAGATGAAGTTTTTCACATGCCAAGAAGAAACAACAGGACACTCACAAAATAGTTTGGCCATAAATGCATGGAAGTTTTGACATTGCTGACAGGTAAAAGTAATGAATTATGTTAATTATGGAGTTTAGGAAAGGGACAGTGGCAGAACACAGTTCTCCTATAACAACTTCAATGAATAAAAACATAGATGTGTCCAATTATCAGAATGCAGACAATTAAATATTTCTGTTTGAGTTTGACTAGCAATTATAGTTGGTCAACTTTAAAATCTTAAGCATTTAAATGTGAATGTTTAACAGGAGACAGCTAGAAAACCGCAATTCCACTTTAAAAGCAGATTCTCTTAACACTTCCTCCATACACTAGATATGCTTAAACATAATCAATAAAGATTTGAGTACTTTTTGATGTATTTTTAATTACAATTTTAAATTTTCTCATACCTGGTATCCTACAAGTCCACCTAACTTCCATGATCTTTTCTTGCAGATCCACCTAGCAAGGCTGCTGGCACCAATTCTCCGAGGCTGAATAACAGCAATGTTGCAGTGGACAGATTGCTGAATGCAATCATCCAAAATATACTGTGGAATCTCTGTACTCTTACCACTGCCAGCTGGTCCTTGTATAATCACAACTGAACTGCTTTTTATCAGATGCACTATCTGAAACAAATTTTTAAAGAAAACTCGTTAAGTCCACAAAACAACTCAAAACAGATTTCATAGGGCAGGGCAGATAACAAATCTCTGTAAAACCTTATGCTATATTTTCTATCACCTCTTAGGCATTCGTAGGCAACTGGACTCCTAAAATACATCAGGAGATGACTGAACATGGGCACACACTCCTATGTATTCTACATAAATACCTATAAACAAGCGTAACAGCAATTTTTCCTCCTCTAAGGGTTTTTATATGATGGTTTTGTACAAAACCTTTGTTCACTGTACACTGCTTTAAACAGGAACAGTGGATTCTTTCAGAAGAAATAAAAACAACAACCACCCAACCAAAACACAATTTTTAGCATTACGTTGTATTAAAGTACAATGAAATTACCTCTCTCCTGTGTCTGGCTACAGGCATATGCACATATTCATGGTCAGTTATTGGTTCAGAACTCAAATTATTGGATTTACCCTGAGACAACGAAGTACCTGGGCATAAAAATAACCAAGATAAGTCATTTCCATAGAGAAAGTGAAAAACCAGCAGGAGAACATGAGCACAGTATTTGGAAACCTAACTTCTACCAAATTTGAATCGCATACTTATGAATATTAACATAATTAATACCTTTTAATATTAACAGATTTAAGAGATTGTGTTTATGCAACTGCTGTTTACTGGTAGCAGCTCTGAATGGCATTGCTTCTGCTTATAAACCACCATCAGTGTCAAGCAAGTATAAATTCCTATAATTACACATGCTTTTTTTAAAATTAAAATATAAGTATTTTGCATAGTTTGCATTACTATGACCAAGCCTACCCCTGTTTTTTTTGACAATTGTGGAAAAAAAAAGCCTTATTCATGTACCCACGCGTAGCTTCCCTTAAAGGCTACGAGATCCACAGAACATAATAACTCAGCTTGATAGGAAGACCACTACATTTCTACCACTTGGCAATTAAAGTAAATCTGATAAAGCATCACGATGACCTTTCAACACGATACTATGCTCTGCAGTCTGTTGCCAGGTGTTAGTCAGCCTAGAGAAGAGAAGGGTCTGAGAAGATTTTAATAGTGGCCTTCCAGTACCTGAAGGGGGCTACAAGAAAGCTGGGGAGGGACTGTTCACAAAGGCTTGTGATGACAGGACAAGGCGCAAAGGGTATAAACTGGAAGGGGCAGATGAGAGTGGTGAGGCACTTGGCACAGGTTGCCCAGGGAAGCTGTGGCTGCCTCCTCCCTGGAGGTGTTCAAGGCCAGGCTGGATGGGGCCTTGGGCAGCCTGATCCAGTGGGAGGTGTCCCTGCCCATACCACAGGGTTAGAACTGGATAGGCTTTAAGGTCCCTTCCAACCCAAACTACTCAATGACTCTATTAACAATGAGAAGCAGAGGACAAAAATCTTAGTGTTATCATGAGTTTCTGCTGAGACAGCTGTCAGTCTGACCATAAAAAAAAAAACCACAAAACAAACAAAAAAAAACCCCAGAAAAACCCCACCAAAAAGAGCAACTGAGCAGGTGTGCAGGAAAGCACAGAACAGGAAAATCAGGACAGGAGTTTGACAACCAATTATTTAGCATGTTACAACTAAACAATTTAGCTGAAAAGACTCACTATCCTGAAATGAAAAGTGGAAATGCTTCCATTTCAAATGGGTTTCACTTGGTCTATTGTAACATTTACTTATTTGCATACAGATGATAAAAACCTAGACTTCACCATTTTTCCAGTCACGTAATTTCTCTGAGAAATACATGGAGTAATGGGAAAGACAGCCAGTGTTATTTTTACAAAGGCCGTATTTACTGTAAAATAAAGGTTATAGCCTAAATACCTGACTGCACAGTTACAGCTTCCTTTCTTTGAAAACATTAATAAAAACCTTACACAGCAGGGAGGCAGAAGCAGGCTTAACTTCTTTTGCCTCTGTACCACACCTGAACATGCCCCAATCCCCCACATTAAAACCAATCGCCAAAGACAGTTCATTAAGACAGTTTTATGAAGCACTGAAGACCAGAGTTCTCTGGAAGCCACACTCCAACAGGAAATGTTCTTCGCTGGGATTGTGTAATTGCAGTAGTTACCAGTGATTCGTTGCACAGTGATTTAATTAGCACTACTACATATAAAGAATGTAACTTATTATCAGCATCCTTGGGAAATATTAACTGTTCTCTTTAAAGTACTTTTGATCAAGTTTCTAAATATATTCTCCAGGAAAGTCACATATAGCACTCTGTCACAGCAACACTGTACAAAGGCTGACTGACTTCCCTCTGGCACAAACATGTCACTACCGAGACATCAGTAGCTCTGCACGATTTGACCACTGCTAGAAGAAATCTCAGGCTGCTAGGGGAAAGATCCTAGTGTCAGCGTATTCCTGCTGGAACAACACAGCCTTCCCACCTCTACCTCATTTTCCATGTAACAATTGCTATCTTGAAAAACGTGTTAAAAGTCCACAGAAGAGGGCAGTGGCTGCTTCATAGCAGTGCTCAAAAAAAAAAAAAAAAAAAAAAAAAAGAAAGAAAAATAATAGGATTCACGCCATAAGCTTCTCTAACTCCGTAAAAACTCGTGGTATTAATAAGTGGCTAACTTTAGGCTAATGACTTTAAGAGTTTCATTTAAAAAATCCAAAGGAACAAACCAGAAACCAGCAATCACCAGTATTCACATACCTGCTGAATAGTCAGATCAATTTAATGAATGTCGTATACCTCTTTTTTCACTGATTAAACCTGATTTCTTTTAATATCACTTTTTTTTAATCTGACAGTACTATGACAGCAGTATCCTACCTTCTCCTAAGCAGAGAAATCTGGAAAAAAACTGTACCAAGAATAAATGGTCAACCAACATCAGCCACCATGGGTAAGCAGTTTAAGAACAGAAAGCCACAGAACCATTTAGTAGGTGCTGCAAGTACTAAAAACTGTATGGTTTGGCGTTTTCTTCCTCTTCAAGGCATGTACTCTGTGCTTAAACTGAAAGAAACATTACTGCCTTTGCCTGGGAAACCAATACCAAGACAACTGAGACAGATGGTACCGTCCTGGGCAGAATAAACCTTCAATTTCAGGTGAGTACTGGTTTGACCCAAGCAGCCACCAGAAGGCCCACTCTAACAAACTGAGGATACAACCTCAGAAAAGAAAACTGGGATTAAGAACTTGGGTAACCACCTTAGAAGACATTAAAAACAAACAAACTTTTTTTTTTTTTCATTTAATGATAGGTATTTTTTTGAACAATGAAGACTCACTACAGAATAAAAATACTTGAATACAGACCCCTATGGAAGTTCCAAGTTTTTTCTACTCATTTAAATAACAATCTGTGGACTCCATACCACACATTGTAATCACCTTCAACTGCTCTTGTTTGGATTTTTAACATCTATTTATATAATTAATCCCAAAAAGAGAACTGGTCTTTAGAAAGAGACACTGCAGCACTTCTGTAACAACAGAGGCATCTGAAGATTAAAGATTCCCCTTTTCTTGGGAAATCAGGTATATTAACAAATTTGGAAATTAAGAGGCATAGTAAGAGTTTGAAGCTGAGCTTTCCTGACAAGCAAGTCAGCCTCATACTGCTTTTACCAGAGCTCCTAGGAAAGAAGTGCAGTCAAATTTCTCTCTAAAGGCAGTTCAAAGCAACTATCATGTATACACAGAAATAACACGGGGTAGAAAATGGGAAAACAGAACAAAGACATCAATCCATTGAGTGATATGTTTTCCTTTCAGAAATATTTCAACTATTTATCTACCTCTATCAATACAATAAACCAGATGTAGGCACATATCTATGCATCAGCATTATACATTCTTGTTTCCAGAAAACAGGATGTTTATTTTTTAACACCATGCATATACATCATTAAACAATAAATATACAGTAAGGTTTCATAGTTTTGTTTAGGGGAGGAGACGGGAATAAAGACTACAGAGGGAAAAGGACAGGTATATCCAAGTTTAGAACAGGATGCCAATATCGATGTTTTTGGGTTTTTACCTGGTTTATTGGCAAGCTGATGATTTTGAACTGCATCAAGTCCTTCTGACCCTGTTTGTCTGTATTTTTCAGCATTTTCAGTTCCAACATCAATAGGCAACCTGCAGAGGAAAGTGACAAATCCATAAATGCTTCCTAATTGTAGATATCTTGGGAAATCATAAAATCATAGAACAACCATGTTGGAAGAGACCCACCGGATCATCGAGTCCATTCCTATCAAACACTAAACCATGTCCCTCAGCACCTTGTCCACCCGTGCCCTAAACACCTCCAGGGAAGGTGAACCAACCACCTCCCTGGGCAGCCTGTTCCAGTGCCCAATGACCCTTTCTGTGAAAAAATTTTTCCTAATGTCTGGTCTAAATTTCCCCTGGTGGAGCTTGAGGCCATTCCCTCTTGTCCTGTCCCCTGTCAAACAACCGCATTATACAGTAAGTTCAGAGTCTCCCTGTCATGTAGGAACTACTTCTCACCCCTCTAAAGGTAGAACTTTTGTCTTTGAGCGAACAAAGTATGGTGGCCAGGAAAAAAAAAATTAACCCAATTAACCAATCAGTGAATTTTATGGAAATGTATTATGTGCAGGACAGTTTACCCATGACAAACAATGAAGTAGAAGAAAAAAATTCTCTTTGACATAATAGTATCAAGAAAAGCATGTGGGTTTCACTGGAGATTAAAGCAGCCTATGTATGATGATTACTCACTCATAAATGAACATAAGTGTAGAAGAGTTCTGGAAACATCAATGGAAATATCAAAAATTCCTTCTTCAAAACTATGGTTTTGCACTTTAAGCTCTTAGACCAGTGCAAGCTTCTGCCATGCAGTGCACAGCAAATCTGTTCCTCAGTTGCTGTACTTTTGAAACATTTTATAAAAGGACAGTGCTGCAGAAGTATGCATTTCTTGACTCAAATTATAAGCAATACAGACTCCAAAAAACACAATAAGCTGAGAACAACAGATTTTTAACACGGCACTGTCACACAACATAGAGCAATTCACAGTATCTTGATGCCACAGTGCACCCAAACCTCTGACAGAGCTAACTGCGCAGCTTGGCTCTGCTACTGCCTACACACCCTGACTAGTATCTATTTCCTCCTATCGGAAACATTGAGTATTTATCACTTAACAAACCAAGATATGGCTTTTTACCCTACTTTAACAATATTTTGTGCACAGGGCCAAGGCAATTCTTCCCTGGATGTCAAGTCACTTTGTGAACAACAGCTGCCTACTTTCAGCAAGCAGACAACACTTTTATCACTCCAACCTTTCTGAAACAACTGGGACAGGGAACACTCCGCAACAAGCCTGAATCTGAGGTAAAGTTGGTGCACATTGCATGAGACCATTTGTGAAGGACATTATTCCACTGAATGTACATTAAACACTAAAAACCAAAAATACTATGATGGTATCAAAATCAAGCATTCAGTAGCTTAAAAATGCTGAAAAGCATTCAGACTTGACATCGGGAAAAAAATTTTCACTGAAAAGGTCATGGGGCACTGGCAGAGGCTGCCCAGGGAGATGGTTGATTCACCTTCCCTGGAGGTGTTTAAGGGACAGGTGGATGAGGTGCTGAGGGGCATGGTTTAGTGTTTGATAGGAATGGTTGGACTTGATGATCTGGTGGATCCTTTCCAATCTAGTGATTCTATGATTCTATGAAAATAACGTAACTAAGCTTGGCTGCACAGTCTCAGTTCGGCAGCATCGTATGCACATACTACGCAGATTTTAATGATATAAGCAATTGTTTTTCATTTCCACAGGACTGCAGCCTCACTAAGCACAGTGGACACATCTTCTGACAATAAAATATGTTTATACAGTAAATATAACTTGTCCTTCATCCCATTAGAAGAAGAAATGCTGTCTAAGACAAGCTTTCGTGGAGGAGCACGTTATTACTGGACTGTCAAGAACCCTGCACAATAGCGAGCAAATCACTTCAATAAAACTACCACTGAGGGGTAGGAGCTATGGGTGAGAAAGGCAGGACCATGTTCCAAATTTGCTGTGAGGACCTTGCAGAAGCATCAGTATTTCAGCAACAGCTGAAGCCAGCTAAGAAACAGTTTTATGTAACAGATATATTCAACTAAATGCTCCTGGAGATGAAGTATTGAGCACTTCAGTATGAAATGTGTGCATGTGCTTTTGATCTGCGCCTAGTCAGGTCCAGGAAAACAATGACGGTATGACCATAGCAAGTTGCAAGAATGTTATCTGGTTTAGTTTTAATATTTTCTTTCAGAAATTAGGTTTTCTGTCTTCAAAAAAGAGCATGAAATAAATACACCTCAGGCTATGCAATGAATAAAGAAAATATTTAATAGCCAGTCATTAAGAATGAACATTGCTCATTCAATGCACTGCATCAGACTACAGTCTTCAGGAAATCTATATGTAATTGGAAAACTGCATTAAGAACATACAAAAGGAGTAAACAGCCTTCATTATGTCATTTCTCAATGTTTTAACGCTTAATTTTGCAGCTTTCTTAAATTAAATGCTTAGGGAATACTGTTATAAGTGAAATGGGAAAAAAAATTATCACGGAGCCCTCTAGCACTCTCCTTGATTGTCAAATCAATACAGACTTTTCAAATTAATAAGCCACCAAGTATCATTCTATGTACACCTGGACAAAGAAAGAGAACATTCTTCTAATTAGTTTCAAGAAGCATTTGCTGATATCAGTGAAATGACAAGATTCAGAAAATTCAAACCCATTCCAGGACAGGAAAGGGCAACACAAATGAAGTGTCTTTTCTCTATTCTACTTCTGAAGCTTGTCTGTCCGATGCCCCAGTCAATCCTATTTCTACTGCCTCTGACACAGTGCAACTCCACATTTAAGTACACTTGTCCTGTCATAGCGTATGTGCCTTAGGCTTCCCAGATTCCAGCCTTGCTCCTCACCTATTTTTAGACTCCTCCGAATCTTTTCACCCCTCAGATGCATTACAGCATTGGCAAACAACAACTTTCCAGCTGTATGCATGAAACATTCTGAATTTTACCAAATGAAGAAGCAGCAAACCCTTCTTTTTTTTATTCTAACACAATTACATTTAATGTCAACCTAAAAAAACCCGGAAAAATTTAGAATTTCTGTTTTTCCTTCCTGCCTCCCTTCCACCTCATTCTTAAAAAAGAGTTTGATCTTATTAAAATCAAGGGCATGCTTCATCCACAAACACATGATATTATGTCCACCCTAAGTAGACAAAGGCAGACAAAATTATAAACCAGTGACAACACAAGTCAGTCATGTCACTCAACAAGAAGAGACTCCCGATACATCCTAGCATCTGGAAAACATGAACCATCTGCTACCTCATGGCAAGGAGGGTGGAACTAGATGATCTTTAGGGTCCCTTCCAACTGTAACTATTCTACGATTCTATGATCTCAAGACCTACCTATTTTGGTAAATACTCTCAAAAGTAGTAGACATGGGAACTTTGAGCCTGACAAGCAGTGACCAGTGGGAGGCTTTCCACACAAGCCAAAAAGTAGTTCACAGCACGCCTCTTTTTGGAAGAATTAACACTGTGTCTTATATGACAACGGCAAGCTCCGCTTAGGCCTTACCGTATGGTTAACTACTGTAAGACGTTTCTGAAGTGTGACTGACATGGGTACATATGACTACTTAAAATGATTTTGAGCATTTGATTGGGACAACACCTTTTAAAACACTTGTTATTTGGGTTGAAGGGAAAGTTCAGTGCCATTAACATAAAATTAAATAAAGCGGCCACTTCAGGGCAATTACCAGAAGGGAAACAGTTTCACACCAGAAATTGTTGACACATCCAATTGTAAGTGCCTCCAAATACACTGAGGGTGCCTTTCTTTAAATAAATTCAGCCAGAGAAAGGTCTTCCTTTTCTTCAAGCTACAGAATGACCTCTAATAAGTCAACAAGGCTACCACAACAGAGTACACAGTCAATTTTTTTTATTTGATCATTTTAAATACAAACCGAAGCACTTTTTAATGCTGTTAGTTATCAAGAGCAGAATCATTTTCTCAATCTCAACCATAACTGTAATGTAATTTGAATGGTTCTTTTCGGTAACGTACACTACAACGCTAATGCATGCACTGGACACAGTTAATGGTTCTAGGAGTGATGCTTAAAAAAAACCCCTTATTAAATGAACAGACACATACATACAGCCTTACTCCTTGAAAAAAACCACAGATTATGCAGCAAATCTGATTGCATAAAGAACCTATTCAAGTATGTAGTGAAATTTCAAGAACTAAGATGCTTGCTTATCCACTTTCAGGTAATTTTCAATTAATGTGGGAGTCGAAGCTCCTCTTCAAGGTCATATAACTTCAAGAACATTTCTATCTTAGACACAAAAAACTGAAAAATCACCGAATTGTGGGGCTGTGTGTTCAAAAATTCTTACAGATGTACTTTTTGCTTATCTTCTGCCTCATTTGACACAAAAATGCTGTTCAGATGGGACTGGGAGTTGAACATACAACTACTGTCACTCATTTCCTAGATCACAAGAGAAGGACTGCTAAAAGTCACGGGTTCTATCACACACACAAGCTGTCCACCTACTTAGGGATAATGAGGGAATTGCTTGAGAAAACACTTAGCCTTACAGCGTATAGAGCAATATTTTGCTGTACAATTTTAGTACAATATATACAGCAGACTGCTTCAAAGCCTCTTTTCTGAAACTAAAATAATGTGACACTTTACATAACTGAACATTTGCCATGCCAGGAAATAACCTTCCACTGGGTGTACTGAAGGACATACTAAAAATTACTTACCTTTTAACTGGCAGTCGGCATACCATACTTTCAGAAAACTAGTTTTACCTGCAGATATACGCTAACTTTAAGGAAATAATGTACTGTTGTTGAAAAAACATAATGTTTCAGTCACAGAAATAGAATGCTATTCATAGAATTGAGACTAAATGGAATCTATTAAGTATTAGAATACAGATATTTATAAAGTGATTTACAGATTATTTTAAGATGTAAGGAACAATGAGGTACATGCTTTTTTCCACTCAAGAGAGCTCTTCCAAAACGTAGTTAGCTAGATCAAGTAATAGTCTTCATACCTATGTGTCTTAAAGGCTTGCACTGCTTTTCCTCATGGCAATTATTCAGAGCTCCTGTTATAAAATCTTAAGTAGCAGGGGAGAGGGAAAGGACTAAAACTGCTTCACAAAATCCTGAAAAAACTCAAATGCAAACATTTGGATAGACTATGTGAGCTCAGCATCTCAGATACACTATTTCTATCTCAAACTCTACATGCCAAGCTCTGCAAGATCTTCCAACTTCTACCTTACCCACAGTGGAGGAAAAAAAAAAATCTCTAAAAGAACAGTTCATCTATCAAGCATTGTTTCTGATCCTTTAGCAACATTCACAAACCACTCCACACTTAAAACGTCAAAATTCATCCCTGCCCTTTAAGCACAAAGCCAAGGAAATTGGCCAAAATGGGGGAGAAAAAAAAAAGCTGTTTGATTATCAGCTTGATAAAAATCCAGCTTAAACAAATCTCTGAATACAACATAAGCAAGAGACTGACTGACTTACAATAAAAAAATACAATGCAAGTAAAAAGTTCTGCTGAAGACCAGTACCAAATGCAAGATCCCCTCAATTTCAAACTGACAAATTTAACTCCCCAGTCTATTCGTGGAAATGTCACCAGCACAAGACATTAATGCTACAGAGCCCAACAGTAAGAAACCAGCCTCAACATTTCCACCTTATTTATCACAGCAACACAAGTTCCATGACACTGTTACTAGTTGTCACAGCAAAGGACCAAACAAGAAGTCTAACCAAGAGGCCTCTTGTGTAGGCTCATGGCAAAGTTGTGTTAAAAATCAAAAGCAGTAGTCAACGCTGTCTGAAGTGATCAGACACCATCTGTCTGCAGCCCAAAACAGTTACAGCGTGTTTTCTGTCAAATCAGAAAACGCACTGCAAATTGATCATTAAATCCAAAGAATGGTGCTGCATTTATAAAATGGAAGCAAATCCTCTGACCTGCTAGCTGTGAGAGCTACAGAAGTGAAACCACGCTTTTCTCAGGCAACTGGTAGCATTGGTGACCTCTCTACCCATCTATGTAACCATTCTGGGTCTGGCTAGGATAGTTTATTTTCCTCATAGCAGGTCTACGATGCTTCATTTTTAGTCTGTGACCAAAACAATTCGGCTAAGACACGAATATTAGAGAATCATAGAATCACCAGGTTGGAGGAGACCCACCAGATCACCAAGTCCAACCATTCCCACCAGTCTTTAAACCCTGCCCCTCAGTACCTCATCCACCTGAACCTTAAGGCACCTCCAGGGAAGGTAAGTCAACCACCTCCATGGGTAGACTGTTCCAGTGCC
>WAAB01018928.1:146800-160891 GCA_013389865.1 Piaya cayana
GTGAGAAACTGTGTCAAAAGCTTTACTAAAGTCCAGGAAGATACATCCACAGACTTTCCCTCATCCAAGAGTCTAGTCACTTGGTCACAGAAGGAGGTCAGGTTTATTTGGCAGGACCTGCCTTTTGTGAACCCGTGTTGACTGGGCCTGATCACCTGGTTCTCTTGCATGTGCTTCGTGACAGCACTCAAGATCACCTGCTCCATGACTTTCCCTAGCACTGAGGTCAGACTAACAGGCCTGCAGTCCCCTGGATCCACCTTGTGCCCCTTCTTATAGGTGGGCACGACATCAGCCAGCCTCCAGTCTAGTGGTATCTCCCCAGTCATCCAGGACCACTGGAAGATGATGGAAAGAGGTTAGTTATAGTTTCTGCTGAGCAGTGCTTGCACAGCATCAAGGCCTTCTCCGTTTCCCAGCCTGTGAATGGACTGAGGGCTGTCCAAGAGGTTGGGAGGCAACACAATCAGGCAGGCAACCCAAACTAGCCAAAGCGATATTCCATGCTACAGAACATCACGCTCAGCAATAAACATGGGAAAGTTTGCCACCTATTGCTTGGGAACTGGCTGGGCATTGCCTTACACATGGCAGGAAGCATGTGACTGCCTTTGCATTACTTAATTTTCTCTCTCTCTTATTCCACCTCTCCACTTGAATTTTTTTTATCACAGACCTAGTTTTTCTTGATTTTACTCTTCCATTCCCCTTCCTCCGTCCCACTGTGGGTGAGCGAGGAGTAAATAAGGAGCTGTGAGGTGGGTGGCTGCCTACTGGGCTTAACCCACAACAATGAAGTATCAGCCCTTCACACAAAATCCCAGGCAGAAAAACATAGGATATGACTGCACTAACCACAGGTGTTAACAAAGACACATGAAACATACACTACTATGTCAATATGTCAAACTGTTAGTTAGCTAGTAACAGTTGTGACCTGCTATCAAATCAAATAATAATGACAATTTCTTGGTGTGTCGTTATGAGTCTCATTCACAGAGGTATACCACTTGCTTCTTTAAACTGCAAGAGTCTGTAGCATCTCACATGGTACAGATGCCATAAAAAATGTTCCACATTGAAGAATACAAAGCTTCTGATCCACCCCTTCTCACCTTGTTGGTCACATCAATGCAATATCTGGTTAAATGGAAGTGGTTTTGAAGGTTCAGTTCCATTTTCACCATGAATCACTTCAGTGGGTCACTTCAAAAGGGAAAAGAACCCATTCTAGCCACTGTCTGCCACACTTATTTCCTTATTTACCCAATCAATTTTCAATTAGCAGGTACTCTCATAAGGCAATTGTTTTGTAATTAAGCTCTTTGCTGATAAACCTGGACCTGCCATGGCAAGAAAGGAAAGACCACCAAAACTACCCTAACTGATTGATAAGAAGAAATCTACATGCTGGCCCCTGCAACTCTTGCTGCTCCCTCAATTCAATTTGAGAACAGCACCTGAAAAAAAAGCCTAAAATAAGATATACAAAAAATAACAGTTATCTCATCAGAAAGCATGAGACATCTTTATATGAAAAGACACCCTTTGTGATTTACCTACATAAAAAGAGATATCATTCAGTGGAGTGCAAAGAATGTCACCAAGTCATAAAAATGATATCTTTTAGGAATTCATTACATTATTTGCCCCAAAATTAGGAAGTCAAAGTAAAAAGAGGTTCAAGGGAAAGTCTAAAATAAGCTTAATCTTCACTTTCATATTATATTACACACAGTGACAAATAGGGTTAATTTACAGGGAAAAAAAAATTGTGATCAACTGCTGTGATGCAGCAGCAAAGTATGGTGTATTCAAAAACACAAAAATTCATCACTATATAACTAACATTATGGTCTTGCTCAAGTATTATAGTGTGCTTTAGTCACTAATACCAGCAAAGGAAAATTCAGAAAAGGGAAACAAACTATAAAAATGTTGTTTTGCTACACTGCATAAAGCAAAACCACTGGGATTGAAATTTTCACAAAATTTACAGAAGTCAGTGATGAGATGAAATGCCAAAGGCAAAACAAATTCAGAAACTCAAGACCATGTATCACTTCTAGAAGTACAGCATTTCTGAGTTAGCTAGATTTGCAGACTGAATTCAGGAAAGCACAAGACTGTCAGATTAACATTGAAGAGACCACAACATTTTTCATCAGTAAGAGGAAAAGAGATAGTGGAAGAACTTCACACTATTTGTAAATTTATTACTGTAATCTTAGGAAATGCCTAAAAATTAATGGTAAGAATCAAAACATAGCCTTCCCCCTACCATTCCCCAGGTTAAAACCTAACAATAACCCTAGTTTATCTAGTAAGACCACAAAGTAAATGTCTTCAGGAAACTGAGCCACCCTCAGCCAAAGCCAAGTCAAAACTTCCATCCTGACACAGCACAGCGAGAGCACTAACACATTTAGGGATAGTTAGATGGAAGTATAACACTTCACAAAGCTTCCAGAATTAACCACTGGCTACAACTACATAAAATACTGCTCCAGTTTTAAGTTCCAGTTCCCGATGCTAACCTCACACAAGCAGTCACCTCTTCCTGACTGCAGATTTGAAATGCACAGAGAAGTAGAAGCAATATAAATTTTCAGATTTAGTGTTCTACCAATGGAAAGGTAAATACCATTCTCCATATCCCACGTCACAGAATTTGATGATGCAGCCTAAGACTAAGTTAAAAAAAGACTCAAACAAAAAAAACCCATTACAACTGTTGTAGGTTTCTCATTTAATTAATTTTCACATCTTCCAGTAAGCATCTCTAATCTGCAACATACTACAGTGGATTTATACTGTACAGCAGTTTTGCTTTTCAAGTTTGATATGGTGGAAAAAAAAAGCAGTGACACATTAACCGTGCTGTAAAGAAAGTGGCAAGGAGCATTTTAATTTCATCTGAAAATCTGTCAGGACAGTTCTGTCATCGTAAACCCAGCTCCCTTCCTTTTTCATAGTACCTCATACAATGCAATGTGAAAACCTTCCAGTTGAAGCGGATTAATACTGACATTTGGATTCTTCCAATGTATAAGTAGTATCAGCTTTAATAACAGCCATACATGTCATCCTCTATGTTGTATGACATGTAGAACAAATTCACAGAACCCTTGCTCTCACAACAGTTCAACACACCAGTGGAGACAAAAAAGCAGCGAAGAAAAATACTTAGAGGAGCAAAGACAGTCATTAGAAAAAGAAAGAGGAGAAGGGAAAGCGTTTTGTATACCATGCTTACTGTTTAGATTAATAGGAAGAGACCAGATAACTGGAACGGAAAATGGCTGTTTCAGCGACCTTTAGTGTGCACAATGCCATCCCTGAACATGCATCTTAAAAATGGACACGCTTAAAATACTCACTAAGGAAAGAAGGAGCAGGCAACTGACAGCCACTTGAGAGAAAAGGAAAGTCTATGGTAAGACTTACAATTCCGGGCTTTTTACATCAGTTTGACCTCAACTTGCATCTCCTTATCATTCTGTTCCTTTAATTACAATAATGCGTCTTTCGTGGCACATTGCAGTTGTTAGACTGGCTTTCTTTAAACACATTTGAAATGTTAATTTAAAATGCTAACAGCTACTGCACAGTAACCAAAAAAAGTGTAGTACCACAAGACTGATGATATTCATCTGGAAGAAGTATTTAACATAGCAACAAAATACTGAGCAACTGTCAAATAGCTCTTTTCTGTCAACACTCACTTAACAAAGGCTTTAGATGATCTTTACTAGAGAAAGACTATTCTGTCATTTTTAAACAGCTAAGAACAGCCCGATCCCCCTCTAATGGAAGAAAAATCTTCTAGCATCTCAATGGCCTGAAAGTTTAGTTTGATGATAAAAGCAACATGGTTATTTTTAGCACTCTACAGGCATAGAAACACAGCTCTAAACTGTGACCTACAGCTATGCAGAGCCAAGCATCACATCATACGACAGCCTTAACTTTAGCTAGAAGCACGTCTGGAGTTGCCTCCGACTAACATTATTCATCTCACTACCAACAAGACCTTCCCAAGGATTTAGCAGCAAGCATTTGAAATTGTTACCATCTTTTATTTAAACTGCTGCCACTGGCAGAGCTCAATTCAAAGGTAGGAGATCTTAATGGACTTTCTACGAAGTATTTGAGAGACCACGTTAGGTTCAATGGATTACAACTTCTTTCTGGTACAGAGGATGAAAAAGAATCTTAAAAGCAGAAATACTTACTGTCATATTCAGTACAGAAAGTCATTTTTCTAAACATGGTTTGAGCAAATAAGAAAAAAGAAAAAAAAGCTTGTTTTCTTCCAGCAGTACTAACAGCCTGGACACAGGATATGCCAGAGTAAGAGACCTTCAAGCAAACTCACCTGGAACAACACTGGTCACAGACACCTGCAAAGGTAGTTTATGTTACTTAAGTCTAATTAGTATTCTTGTGTCTGCATGATTTGTAACAAACTGCAATTTAAAAACCTATTCTACCAGATCTCTGTTTCCAGATTATGTACCCAAGAATTTATTTAATGTGAAAGTTTCTAGAAAAGTTTTCAGAGCAGATCACGCAGACTTCTATCACTTTTAAGTTAATTACTTTTTAAATGTACAGGTAACTTCAAATTTTGGAGGTTTGGGGTCTTGTATTTTGTTAGGAAGGGTTTTCCTTGTTGCCGCTTTCTTTTGGGGGGGGTGTGGTGGTGGTTCTTGTTTGGTTGGTTTTACAGGTCTGGTGGGGGGTGTTTATTCTTTGGGGGGGGGAGGTTGGGGGGTTCTTTGGTTTTGGGGTTTTTTTCTGTTGTTGTTGTTTTCTACTTTGAACCATTTCTACTACCAGGATAAAAATGAAGTATTTCTGATATAACAGATGCACACTTAAATGCTGTGAAGGTCACAGTTATGTCAATTCAGAAAACAGACCAAAAATACGATAAAAATATAAGGCTTGTCATATTTAACTATGGTTTGGTGATTATTGGTATCATTACTTACGCTGCCATGCAAAATATTTTAGGATCATCAATAAAGCTTCCTTTAAACTTTCAGTTGCTAAGAAAGAAGTCTACATGCATAAAAAAACTACGAGTTGGACAGAAATACGCAAACTTTTTTTTTCTCTTCTCCCCTCACAGCTTAAAAATGCCACTTTTTGGCTGGATGAAATGGGCAAAAAATGATTCCTACAAACCCGCAAGATACCCTGGATCAGAAGTAGTTACAAAAACTCTGCTGCGGGAATTGAAATGGCACCTGAAAGAGCGTGAAAGATTAGTGCAAGAGATTGAAAATGAGCAAAAAGTCCAGAAGACTGGCATGGATTACAACTGGCTGAAGAATTACCAAAGCCCTCAAGCAACAATTCCGGCTACTGAGCAGCGGCAGCTCGAAGTTCTGTGTTCACAAATCCAGCCTTGCCAAACAGGAACTGTTCTCAGCAGGTAATTGTTTTGTGTTTCTCCAACTTTGAGTACTCTCGATCATAAAAAACGATGTTTCTTCTACTTAAACCCAGCTTGTAGTTGACTCTGATCTTTCTTTCAGAGTAACAATGTCCAGCAACTGGAATACATTTTTACTGACATTTTAGAAGTTACATCCTTACCTTAATATGTTGTGTTTGAAAGAAGTTTTTAATCAGGGTTTTCCTGGTCTAACCCAAAATAAGGGAAGTCTTGCATGCCTAAACATGTGCCCTCTCAGTCATGCTTCAGTTTTTCCTGTTTCTTATTCCCAATATTTATTAAATAGTAACCCAATAACAGAAAATTAAGACACTAATGCAATGCACTGTTAAGCAGAAACCCAGCTTCACTGCCCAAAATAGCTGAATGCTTCTAGAACAAGCAGATCTATGCCATGCCTCCCTTCCCCCACAAAAAAAATCCCATTGAAAATAAAATAAAAGAACAGTTTTTAAAAACAACCACCACCAACCTTGTTTTACAAAGAAAAATTCTCCCATTCCTGTATTTTAAATGGATTTTCTAGGGACAAATAAAAATGACAGAACAAGCCTATGTGCCTTTTAAAGCCCAGAATATACCTCAGGGCAAAGTCAGTTTAAATCAAGTTACCCAGATGGGCCCAAAAAAGAAAAAAAAAAAAACAACCCACAGTATACCCAGCAACAATAGCTTTCAGAGCTCATAATAGCTGGACCATATCCAGTGAACTGTTAGAGCTCTTTTCCTCCTATAATCTTTTGGGGGAGGCATGTGGGAGAAACATGGCAGCAAAGAATAAATGACACTAGAATGCAATCATTTCCTCCTCCTTCCCCTCCCCTCACAAAAGCAGAGACGAAACAGAAGGGTTTTCAGTGCCAATGGTTCGATTTCTGGTTTTGTTTGCTTCTAGATTTCGTGAAGTTTTAGCAGAAAATGACGTCTTACCTTGGGAAATAGTCTACATATTCAAGCAAGTTTTAAAAGATTTTCTTACCACCACTGAGAGAGAAAATCAGCAAGACCAACTGGTAGATGCATGGAATACAAATTGCTCTGAACACTTCAGCCTGCGTGGAGACAGTTCTAACAAATCGGACAAAGATGAAATCCCCACAGTTTCCAGTTACGTTGACAAAACCACACAAAGCATGTTTCCCACCTTCTCCCACAGAATCTGGAATCTACCCTATTACTACCCATCAAGTTAAGTAGGTTTGTGTTTCTTTCAAAAATGTACGTAGCCGTTCACATTCCTTTCTTGTAATTGCTATCCACAAACATAGGAATAAGAAGTGACATGCTCCCGTTTTTTCCGAGTTCAGAAATTAAAATGCTTGACTAACTAGTATACAGCATACAAACTTTACATATGGACTCTCCTTTTATCTTTACAGTACCTTAAAAATGTTGTGTTCGAAAGCATATTTTTACCAAAAATGTAGATGCTTCTGAATAAAACTCTGAAGCATTTTAGTTTTTAGCCATATACAGCCTGATGTATTTAAATAAACAAAAAAAAGAATGCTTCCCAGATTTTGTAACAGCATTAACCCTCAAAGCATTACGCAAAAATTTCTGTATTTGTCACATAGCTTTTAGGCTCGATACCAGGTAAAATAAATGGTCTAATATAATGTTGCACCAAATCAACTTTTTGAAGCTGAGTAGTTATTTCTTTCCTTCAAGAATAATTTCTCATATTAAAACAATGTCAGAAGTTATAACATGCATGTACTGTTCCTGTATTGTTTCCAAACTGTACTCTGCACTACTGCGAAGACAGACAACTAAATGAAAATGTTGGATACTTAATGGTGTTTAACAACTAGCTCTCTATTCTTTAAAAAGTTAGTTAATTGTTTTATTTCAAATAGTTGTACTCCATTTGTCTCACTGGAAGTTATCCTGAAACCAAGCCTCTATTAAATTCTAATGATCAAATCAGACAGTAAGTTACTAGAACAGCAAAAAAGAGCCAACAGACCAGTTCAAAGCAAGAGGTGATGTTTTTAAATTTCAGTTAAACAAAATCTCATGCTTTTCTGTTGCCATCATCTATCACTGTGGGTTCATGATAAAGTTTTACAACACCGACTGGATACGTAACAGTTAGGTCACAGCAGACAATTAGAGCAGAAAATCAATGAAAACATATGCCAGAATTTCCAATTGGGCTCCCATCTCCATATGTAACAA
Source organism: Piaya cayana (assembly GCA_013389865.1). Classification (NCBI taxonomy): domain Eukaryota; kingdom Metazoa; phylum Chordata; class Aves; order Cuculiformes; family Coccyzidae; genus Piaya; species Piaya cayana. The sequence goes on from WAAB01018928.1 coordinate 154,449, forward strand.
ATTTTTACACGTCTTATGTAACCTCTTCATCTCCAGATTCCTTTTTCATCTGTCTGCCACATCACCGAAAGTGGACAAGACTCACACTGCCCAACTCACAAAATGCACTATTTCACGCAGAGGGGAAACTGCTTCCTCTAATCTTTTCTTCAAACACTGATTTCCTCAGGTTGGCAACACACAGCTGAAAGCTATTTCCTTAATGTTTTGCAGTTATATCCTTCACTCAAGAAAATTTACTAATAATACAACATAAATTAGAACAAACAGCACGGTTTTCATAAAAGATAAAACTAATACCTAAAAAAAGAACCTCTGGAATATTTGTAATGTAGAGAACATTTCATGGACGGAAGTGGAATATAATATACACAATCAGAACTCTTCCATACACCAAACTGAGAGTACTGGAGGACGAGAGTCAATAGGTTCCTGCAGCCATAGAATAATAAATATCACAGCTTAATACCAAAAGTTTCTCCAGTCTTCCACTCACTAAATACACAGCATTTCACAAGCACATGCAAATTCATATCTACACTCAGAACTGCTATAAACTCTTTACAGCATTTTTGTGCAGCTGCCAGCTTGTATGTAAATAATAAAAGGTTTAATCTCAACTTCCTCTGTCCTACTCATACAGGATAAAGAGCATCAGATACTGTTCATGCAGTTCTAAAAAACCTAGACATGGATCCCTGCACAAAGGCAGGATCGTTTGAAAGAAACATTTTTCTCAGTAATAAAGCTTCCCACAGAGTTAAACTTCAAGTTCCTTTTCCATAGGAAAGAAGGTAACAAGTACTATACATATGAAAGGCATTAGGTGAATTAGTACTGCACCAAGAATTATCATCCACGGTGTTGGTTTCAGAAAGCAGTGTTTATTTGGTCAAACATTCAAGTTTCCTGTAATTCACACAAATGGGTTTCCTAAAATGGTACCTTCACAGCTTTCTATTGAAAAACAGGTGGAAAAAAAAACCCTACAAATTTAGCCTCCAGATTTTAGTTTATGGAAAACTATAGGCTAGTAAACAACCAAGGTCCACTTAACTTCACAATCATCAAAAAAACAGGTAGGTGAAAGAAAAAAAACACAAAACCCACACAACTCCAAGATGACCACAGACACAACTTACACATTCTTCATAGATTTCACTCTAAGATAAGCAAATGCAGTCTAAGTCCAGAAAAAAGGACCTTCAACTACAACATACACTAAAAGGCAGTCTCTGAATAATAGTTGAAAAAAATTATCTAGGCATCATAGCCGATTCAATGTACAACCCCAATGCAATACAAAAGAAATGCTCGCCTACTTTTATACAAGTATTTAACTAATAAAACTGATACTACATTACTGCACCCACTTCTAGTGTCCACATTTAAAGGGAAAGGAGAGAGAAACTAAACTGGGAATTGGAGGAGGTAGAGGAAGAAAAAATTATCCAAAAGCTGACAAAACACCATCCACTAACACCTCACTTCGTCGTTATTTCCAAAAACAGAAATGAGAGGTAAACCTTACAGGAGCAGCACTTCCATCGAAGCATTAAATACTGCCTCTCTCTAGTTAAAAAGCAGAGAGAAACTCTAGTTAAAATTAAAGACAAGCATAGAAAAAACAAAAGTGAACCAGATGACAAACTAAAAGAAGTTAAATATGTTTTAAAGTTAAATATGTTTTAAATAAATCATCTAGGTTTGCCTCAACATACTACAAAGATAATTCTGTACCTCGGTCCACTGGCAAAGAGGAGCCATTTTCTGCAATTAAGCTTACACTTAGATTTCAACTCTGATTATCAGAGAGCAGTAATCCAGGTATGGGCCAAGCACCATTTCCCTGCTGCAGTTACTGTCCAAGAACACAACTGTTTCTGTGAGCACTTCTATTTATGGCCTGCAGGATTTTCAAGAGGTGATATGAAAATATATTTTTCCTTACACTAATTCAGCCAGTATTTCTAACACAGACAGGCAGCTGACAACCATTCCTGTGACAGAAAGGTGAGTGGTAATAATTTCAAAGGACAGAAAACACTCCCACCTGCAGAGGAGTCAGGCAGGAAAAAAAACCTGCAATGCTTCCAGATGAATAAGCTGACTACAAAATAGGGCTAAATTGGTGAAAGCTACATCTATGAAATGCAAGAAATCAAAGAAGCAATAACCACCTTTTCCATGCCTACACCCTTAAGTGTACCATGAACCACAGTTGTTTTGATAACAAGGGAAGATTTAAGGGTCTAAATTTCTTTTAGTTCAGTTAAACATTATCAGAGAAATTAAAAAGTTAACGAGCTACTTAAGAATCTAAATTCCAACCAATGTCTGAGAACTATTATCTTCACCTAACAAGTTCAACTACCAACACTGCTATTCTAGAGGTAGTTTAGATAACAAGATAAACTTTAAAAATCTTGAAAAATGAGGCATCAGTGGTAGAGTAAGAACATGTTCTACATCTCTTAAGGAAGACATGAGGCTTTTAGATGCCACTAGATGGTCTCAGTATAATTTCTGTATAATACTGGTTACTACGGACACCTGTGTGCAATAACATACCTTCTATTACCACTACCATTTTAGTGTTAATCCTCTTAGATGTACATTTAGACAAAAGCAGGAAGACAGTCTCCACCAATTAACATCTATCCAGCTTGAAATCAATATAAATAAGCATTCCACAAATTTGAAGTAATTTTGATTTTTCCCAAGAGTTTCAGAAGAAACAGTAGACTATTACACAACATAAAAGGAGAGAAATTCATTTGTTTTCAGCTCTTCACACTCTCTTTCAAAGCTAGTGTATAAAATCTAAGCATTTCCTACTTGAATACAAACCTTCTCAAGATTCTCTATATTTTGCTAAAAAACTCTAAATGTAAGTACATTCCCAGAACTGTGAAACACAAGCATATGTGGAGACAAAACACAGCTAAGCAAACATAACCTTCTTACAGACTTTCTATTCATTTTGCAGCAGCACACACCATCTATGCCCAAATATTTTATACATGTTTTAAGATGAGAAAATGCTGTCCACACTTACATAAATGGTTATTTAGTATGCATAGCCACTCCCTCCACAGAGGGGACAGAAAAAAAGAAAAAAACAACTGTAAAACTAACTCTTCCCTGTTAACACAGTTGTTCAAAACCACAATTAGGTTATCTGCCAAAAATTTAGAGAGGAAACAGGTGCCTCTGCCTAGGCACACAAGGCTTAATGAAGCTTGCTAATTTTTTCTGTGTTACTTAGTACAAGTGGGAGTGCTTAGTGCTAAAAGGTAGGCATTAAACCCTCCCCAGTACTACAGAAATGTTATACACGCCTAAATAAGGGCTGAGAAGTCCCAGACATCTCATATATACTGGATTTAGTTATTATATTCACGAGCAAAGTAAATAACCTTAAAAAAAAAGTTCTGTACTGTCATCTCTTGGATGAGAGGGAATAAATATTTTGACATGCTGGTTTTGTCCTTTCCTTGAAGCAAGGACAGAAAATGGTAGTCTGAACAACCTCTGCTGAACTGTCAAAATATCTGCTGTTAAGGTGTTATGCAAAAGGCTTGTTCCTTCTCAGAAGCCAACGTATACCCTTTAAGAAAGTTCCAGAAAAACAGTGACCCATCCTGTGACACATCACACGGGGTGGGGGGATATAACACTCACTCTAGACTACCTCCAGCTAATTTTGAAGACGACTGTAGGATACAGGAATGCATACAAAACACTTTTCTGCAGCGACTACAGATTCACTAAACCAAACCAGACCTAAATACTAAGATTACTCCACACTGCCACAACACCTTCCAATTTAAGCACCTTCCAAAGCAAAGTATCTTTCTTTTTTCCAATATCCAAACACTAGTGAAAACCAAATGTGCCTGGCTCCTATGCAAACTATGCAGGTCTCCTTCATGGCTGTAAACTCCAACATCTGAGAATAAAGCACATCCAAAGAGTAACACATCCAAATATGCCCCAAACTAGTTTTACCCTGGTAACTTAGAACGCTTCAGATGCATCGTAAGAGCAATGACAACGCAGTTACAAGACATAGCAGCTGGTTCAGGAAAACAGACTGTTAACTGCTTCTTAGAGAAAACAGAAGTTCCAACATGGAAGCAAATAAAGATCCAGCTTCAAATAACTAAGAACATCTGCTGTAGGTGGCATCTGTATCTTAACTGCTGGAAAATTGCTGGCTCGAGAGAAATATTAAGGGAAAGAAGAACATCAGATAATAAGTAAGTCAAATTTTCACAACTTGGTAGCATAAAGTTTACCTACCTTATAGTTTTGTTGGTGAGGTAATACACAGTATTAAGAATACCTGCTTGTGAACTTTAGCATAAACGAAGGATAAATGGCCTCAAACTTATTTAAGCGCTTAAATTACAAATAGTGCATGAATCTACTGGTCAAAAAAAGTTACCCAACGTAAACAAATTTAGACATTTGAGGGTGAAAATAACACAATCAAACCCAATAATACTGTTAAAGAACCACAAAAGAAAAAAGATAAGCCCAAGTCATCAGTGTGGCTCATTGATTTAACAGTTACGTTAAAGAAAAACCACCATGCTCTATGAGAATACTACTCCCCAATGAACAAATAAATTTACTCCTAAATCTCATTTCATTTGCTCCCTTGCCACTGCCCAAATACCTGAATCAGAATAAATCTGGTCTTTTCTAAAACCGCTCCAAGTTTTCCAAGAGCACCTGTAAAAATTCCACAACTGTGCTGAAACACTTCAGAGAAGGAAAAATCCTACACACAGAATGTCTAGTGATGGTCAAGACAACAGCAATGAGTAACAAATGAGAAAACAAGTACTCACACACACACACACAAACACATCCGCATACACATGGACTGCAGACACAAGCACTTCTGGAACCCACAACCCCACCATCCCGAGCTCCTGTGGAATGGGGACAGCCAGAGAGGACAACGCAGGCCCTGGGGATGCAACTGAAGGAAGGAATAAATCGTTATGTTAAGAGAATGATCTAAGTTTAGCTTGTTTAGTAGTTGAAACAAGTAGCAAATCAAGCATCGTGTGTTTTAAAGAAATTTATCTCTGACTGATGCTCCAAGTCGTGGAAAAGGCTTAAACAAAGAACAAACCTGAGTTGACCAAGAGGACACATAAGAACAAGAGCATCAGAGAATTCTGAAAGCACAAAGGAACTGTGATGTCCAGTCTGAATCTCCCCTGGCAGAGCTAGAGGCCATTCTGCCTTATCCTGTCACTTGGGAGAAGAAGCCAGCTCCCTCCTCTCCACAACCTCCCTTCAGGGAGTTGTAGAGCTCAATAAGATCTCCCCTCAGCCTCCTCTTCTAAAGGCTAAACAAATCCAGTACCCTCAGCCACACCTCTGAAGACTTCTTCCCCAGTTTAACCAGTACAGAAGCCCTGAAACCAGCCTCAATGGACTCACACGTAAGGTGAAATAATTCCCGGTGTCCAAGGTCACATTAAAGAAATACTTGTTTAACGATCAAATCGGTGTTGATGATTGACCTCAGCTTTTCTCCGCACCACCATACACACGAGGAGCGGCCACAGGAGAGGAGGCACCTACGGCGGGAGGACCAGCCCGCACCCCCAGAGCGGAGCCCCAGCCCCTCGCACTCACCTGGCAGCAAGTTCAGGCTCCTGCGCGGCGAGGGGGTACGCGGGGCGGCTCAAGGCGCTGCCCTTGGATTCCTCATCCAACAACCGTGCGTCAGTCATGGCTCCACCGACGGGGAACGGCTCACCCAAGAACTCCTCGCCGCTGCTAGAAGTGATTACACCGCCAGGCCAATTCAGCAGCAAAGTTTTTCGTTACCCGAGCATGGGGAGCTCGATGAAGCGCCGCTGGAATCACAGGGAACTCCTCCTCTACCAACACACACGCTAAACCACGCCTGCCACATTCGTGCTTATGCATATTAATGAGCTTCGAGAATGTTCCTTCACGCATATTCACTTAGTTTCTCCCCCGGAGTGCCCCTCCCAGGGACTCTCAATAGCTCCTCCCCGGGGTCCTCGGCCGAACCGCCCCCATCCTCACACAACCCCGGTCTACACAAGCCGGTACAGCTAAGCCCTGCACAAATCTTACACCGCGAGTTCCGTAAAACGCTTAAACTTGAAGATAAACATTATTCGCAAGGTCACAATGTCCCGTCAGCGAATCTCCTTAATATCCCTTCTAACACGGCTCCTCCCGCCATGTGGCTCAGACCAGGCCGCCGCGCTTCCCGCGCTCGGCCCGGTCACGTGGCCCCGCCCCGTTCCTGCCCTCGGTCCCCTCCTAACCACACAGTGATGGCTGAGAGCCCCTCAGGCATCCCCGCTGCCCCCTCCTACCCACACAGCGATGGCTGAGAGCCCCTCAGGCATCCCCGCTGCCCCCTCCTCCCCACCCCGTAA
>WAAB01018929.1:4946-21423 GCA_013389865.1 Piaya cayana
AACTATTCTCAAAGGACATCAATGAAAGTTTCAATCTCATTATAGACTTGAGAGCTTTTATCTTCTTCAACAAGTTCAAGTTCAAGATGATGACTTTGACCTTCTCAGGGCACCTCTAAATCCAGAGAAATGAGGTCTTTATCACAGGCACTTATTTCTCTATATCCAGCAGAGCAGCTACAGAAATTTTCTAATGTATTCACCATAACCTTAGATTTCATTTTTTCCATAGTACTCCTTATAAAATTCCTTTTCACATCTAAAAACTCAAAGAGAGGTAAGGTATTTACCACTTCTCTCAACTTAATAATTTTCTAATAAAAGCCTACCAATCCTTAAATTATAAAGATTGCATTTTAATGAGTACCTTTCCACTTAAATCCTTACATCTAAAAAAAAAAAAAACCACCCTGTGTTTTTCTTAATAAAAAGGCTGTGCACAGCCTTAGCTGGCCTCAAAGATGAGAAAGATGTTCCCAGCTACACAGGGAGTTTGTGACATCCTGTACAGTGATATACCTTCAACCTTAACCTTTCTTAAAATATAAGGATTTTGTGAAACTCTTGAGATTTATCATATCACGTGGTGTTCTTACCTTTAAAATCTCTTAGTAGAGATGTAACAGAATACATCTTCAGGCTCAAACAAATATTAATTTAAAGATTGACAGTGACTGAATCTATGCATTATTTTTTAAAATCAGAATACTTTAATGTCTTTCTAAACTATCATAGTGCAATGGGACAGCTTCCTAGAATAACTGCTGAGTCAAAAAAAAAATTAAAATTCCTGTTCTTTCTGTAGTAACATTTCCTTTGCAGAATGACCACTAATTTATGTTGACAGATAAACACCAGATAGGAGCTTTTGTGCAAACTCTATTGCATATTAATACATTAGGATTCAATTCTATAAATATAGTGATAAAATTCCATTTTGCACACTGAAGATATGCTTTAGTATAACTTAGTAGTGAGAAAACTAGAATCAGTTCAAATTTCCATGCCAAGATGCATTCAGTTTTTCAACATGGTACATTGGTCAACTCACTGCATACTTAGTGTCTCATCTTCATATTCAAGGTAGCGCACTTCCTACTAATCCATGGAGGACATTGCATTTTACATTAAGTATCCTAGAATAGTCAGTAGCTCTGGAGCCACCAAAATGGCTTTCAAATACCATTTCCAGAAACATTTTAGGGCTTCATATGCTTGCTTTGTATTACATCCAGGAAAAAAACATCTGAAATACCAAGTATACCCAGGAAAATAAATCAGTTGATCTCTGGTTTTTGTTGTCTTCGAAGATATTCGCATCAGAAATGGAAAACAGCTGAAACTATCAGAGTTGAGCAATTCTTAGATTTGGAATGGAGTTTTAAATACGTATTTCATCCTCATTGGCATTTTTCATACTTAGAATGCTGTTCTTTGTTTTTCTTAATTTTGGTCCTTGCTTTCCTAGGCAACATATATTCCATAACAGCTTGTTTATCAGCAGTGTGTATCACTTAATATCAAGCCACTCTCTAACTACCTGAACTTCAGTTCAGCCTTATAGCACATATGAACCACATCAAATAAAGCACCATTTTTTTCCTATTCTGCTCTCTATATTGACTATTCTAAAACTTTACGCGATTGTATTATCTATATGTTTTTTTGTTTTCAACTTCTCTCTCATTTACTACTTTCCAGCACTGAAGGGGAATATTTTTTTTCACCTTAAAAGGCCACATTTATTTTCTTAATGGTAGCAAGACTGAATTTTGGGGGAGGGGGCGTTTCTTTTTTGTTTTTTAAGAAAAGTCTGATAAAAATCCAAACATGTGAAAGCAAACATATTATAATTCCTGTACTCAGGAACTGGAGTTATTTTTTACTTATTTAAAGAGGAAACAGAATATCTAAAAAATATCTAAGCCACTGATCTGCTCTTTTCAAAGTTATTAATACCTGTAATAAAATCTGTATTTTGGTATGTTTATCTTTAAACCATCTAGAATTCCTGTTCCTTGAATTCTGCTTGTCACAGCGCCTATTTTACAGTTTCTTTAAGTTTTTCTGACTCCAGCCCTTTCTAGTTATATTTAATGTAAATGGCACCTACATGTTCAACCAACTTAATTAGTAAGCAATATATTCCCGCTTCTTAGATTGCTGACCTACTTGAGAGCATAGGTACATAGCTCTTGTTCAAAGGTTACAGCCAATCATCTCAATCTCACCATACCACACTGAAACATTTTAATTCTATCAATCCTTGATTTTGAATACCTCAACCAGACAGTTTGGAAGGCTCTCAATCCAACAGCATGCCCTTCTGTTTTAGAAGCCATCCTGGGATTGACAGGGAGACAATGAGCAAGGCACAGTGGTGAAATTAACAAAACTAAGGATGAAACAGGTAGGAAACTGAAGACCAAGCAAAGACATAAGATCAGTTAGGCCAGGCCTAAGAAGAAAGAAAGAACAGCGATAAATGCACTACAGCCTGAAGCCTCCAAGTCCAGTGACCTAGCATCTTTTGACATATGCTCCAGGTTTATGGGATGCATCAAGGTCCGATGGCTGTGTAGTCCACCTGCAGTGTTGTGCAGGCAGACCCACCACCTCTTGTGAGGCCTTGGTGATCACAGCCCTCAGCATGACTGTTACCTCTTTCTTAACAGTTGCCTCTAGGAGCCGGGAATTTTTTTTTTAGTGCAATAGGAAAATACTAGTGCATAAATGATGCATAAAGACTATGATTATAAATTGCTTTGTCTAGAAACAGGGAAGATCCTTGGAGACACTCAGCTGAGATGACTCCCAGAGAGAGTGGCAAACAATGGTTTATGAAATTGGATACTTACCCAGTAACTACTGGCAAATAAAATAGGAAAAGAAGCAGAGAGTCTGACCTGGAAATTAGGAGGAAATGTGTCATCCTTTCCTGGTAGAGTTCTATCTCAGTTCAAAATCTGTAAATTTAGCTTGACTCTGCTTCCACTGTACAGCTGGGATTAAAGCATATTGAACAAAATTAAATCAAATTTTGAACAAATGCAAATAATTTATTTTATTATACTCTCATAATAATGTACCTCTAATATTTTCTAATAATTTTGGCAGATAAGTAATCATTTTTTATCAAGAGAACTTACAGTGGCTTCTGCTTGGCAATGTATACCAACAATTTCTTCACTGGTTTTAAATTTTAATTATTTTTGTTATTTGAATTATTCATAATGCTTTAAAAATTATGATAATTTTTTTTGCTTGTAGAAATGCATATTAAAACCAGAAAATACTCAGATTTTATACATATGACTCTTAGATGCTTACCGCTTCTAGTAATAATGCAATCTTTTTGCCTCATCAGATTTTTACATAAACAAATGACAGACAATTAAAATAATGCAAATTCAAACCAAAATTTTCATCTCTCTGAAGGATACATGTTTTCCTCAGAAGCTGGCTGCATCTTTGGAAGCAAGACACACTTGCCTTTTGTGCCTTCAAAAGGGAAAATGAAAATGTGATTTCTGCTGCTGTTACTTAACTGCCAACATACCAGAGCTGTCCAAGTAGGGGGAGCACAATCCGCATGTACCTTTTGGGATTGTAACTTCTACTAGTGTTGCATATGAAACTTTCATGGAATAGTGGCAGCAAAACATCTCCACAGAGAAGAAGGAAGGGCTGCAAAACTGCAGCTACACTGCGTGCAAAGCTCCCATCTAATAATATTCCATATCTCATCGATGTGGGTCAGTCAAACTGTTAACTTCTTTCACTGCGTAAGAAACAATCAGAGCCATGGAAAGGACCAAAAGTTTTAAAACTGTTTATGTCTGCAGTGATAACCACAGCTGTTGCTCTAAGGAGCTAAAGCTGTTGCTTCTGAAATAATGGAAGCAGCTCAGAAACAGCCTTGCTCCTTCAAGATGTAGGAAGAGGGTAAGGGTGATATACATGCCACAATGCTGTTGAGATTAGATGTGCCTTTAGTAGCTGAAGGACTTGAGGTGCAGGACTCTGTCTGGGGAAGGAGAGCAGGGATGTACAGTAAGAGGACATGGACATATCAGTGACTATGGGCTATGGATTGGAAACACTGACCTTGAGAGGAAGTGGTTAAGGAGATAAAAGATAGTATGCTGGGATGGTGGATTAATAGGTAGGATCTGCAATGGGGCTAGTTGATGTATGTGTGTATATGAACATGTATCTGTATTTTTTATTTTCATTTGCTATAGAATATTATTTTCTTTGACTAAATCTGTCAATAGTTCTTAGAACAATTCAGCAACATTCAGGCTTATTTATTACACAAATGAAGCATTGTATCACCCCTCTCTTTTTAATTACTATCTGTATTGAAACCTGCTGGTAAGATGGAAAAAGGCAATGACTGAGTTTTGGTAGCTGTAAGCATGAGACTGTTCTACTCCTGAAAGTATTTAACTTATTAGTTTATTTTTATAACAAACCATTGGCAGAATTCGCTAAAACATAAATCTTAAATATAGAAAACTTTCTAAATACAGACATATTAAACCAACATATAAGAAAAAATGTCTGACCAGAAAGCTAAGTTATTTCTATTTTAAGTTTTTCGCTTTGATTTTTGATGGTGATAAAAAATGTTTATGTATATTTTTCAAATTCCATAACTTCAGATGTCATTAGAAAATCTGTTCTGCTTACTTCTGAGGTCAGGGAGTCACTTATGTTGTGAATTTTGTCAACCTAACATGTCAACCTGCTTAAACCTGTAGGGCTTGTGTAGTTTCAGCACAACTTTCTCGAACTCCAGCCATGCATGCATTTTTAAGTCTAACAGTTTAGAAAAGGTAGGGAAAATATCACTCTGTACAACATTCAGCTCTAGTATAAAATCTCTTGAGTTCTTCTGAAACTGATGAAGTTTAGACTATACTCTGACTAAATTGGGTCCATGGGTTTTGTAGAAACAAAGGTTATTTGGGTCACAAATGTGTTAGTAGTTGTCCAGAACTTATGGTTCTGTTTTAGTGTTTAGAAGTCTTATTCTTCATGTCATGCTTGTATTTTGACATTGAGGAAATACAAATGTAGAGTCAAGATTGCATAATATTCTGTGTTACAGCATTTGTAAAACAAGAATATTTATTTCCAAAATCTAATCCTGCTTGCAGGATCCTTTGGAAGTGTATCAAGGAATTTAGAAGTGCAGCTGCAGTTCACATGAACCCCGGAGAACTTAGCGATGAATAATGATTAGAGACTACTCCAGTAATCTAATGACCTCCTTGATGCTGGCCATAAAAGTATTCATAGCAGCAGTGTTTCTAGCCTGTAATGGACTGTACCTCCTCTTGCTAAATTCAAGCCATCACAAAGCATTGATACATTAAAAAGTGTTAGGAAATAATTAATCCATGGTTGCATGATGGGTAATATCTAATGGATATTGTGAAAGAAAGGATAACCTTATCAGAATATTAATGATTTGCTATTAAAGTATAATATAGCGATTTAATCCACTGGACTACAGTGTCTTTGTTAGCATCAATAGGAATTTACAGTAAATTTCAATTAAGAAAAGATGTTTTTGCTTGTCCAACATTATCAATTAAAACATGAGTACATTTGAAAAAAGAGCATAAAACCACAGAGCTTCAGTGTTTAAATGAACTCCATCATTTTCAGTCATATCTGTGTCTTTATGCAATGCAGTATATACAGTATTTTATGTAAATCAGGCTGTGTTTGCATCCTCAAAAGCCAAAAGTTAGACCAGTCTTTGAATCTAATCATTGTAAAAGACCTGATTATGTAAAGACTTGAGTATAATTCACAGAAGTCTGAGAAGGGGCACTCTATCTGCACTCTAATGCTGAAACATAGCAACATAGCTTAATTTAAATTGTGATTACTTAGTAACATCTGTAGAAAAATATGCCTAGCATTGTTCTGTTTTAGAAAAATATTGAGACCTCTGTTTTGTTTTTGAGGAAACCTCAGTATCTGCTTAGCCTCAAAGTACTAGTATAACCCGAACCTTGTCCTTGATAAAAAATGACCCAATTATATTAGATAACTTTAAAGTGAACATTACCCTTGCAGAAAAGAACAAGTTGAAATGTTTTAATTGCATCAATTATCTTAAATAATTCATTAAAATGTCACAACACTGACAGATGATGCTCTCCAGAGTTCACACATATATTATCTTGGTTGTAATAATGTTTATTTTGTATCAGCCATCATCATTTTACTCAGCAAAGATGCTTCTGTGTGTATGAAAGGAGAACAACAACAAATTCATTGTTTCAGGGCATGTAAAATCTTAAGAACTTGTGTGCAGACTTGAAAACACTTTTTTTTCCTCCTTTATTTTATTTTTTTAACCAATAAAAATCTTCTAAACCATGAACTATGTAATACTGTAATATCTCACTCAATATAATATTTTGTCTGCACTGGCCAAAATTTGGAAACTTGTTTTATTTTACAACTCAAGGTTTCAGAAACCAATAAACATTGGTTTATAGACATCTTAAGTCATCTTAATCTGTCCTAATTGTTGATATAATAACAAAACAAATCAGTGACCATTTGAGTTTGTTATCATTTAGTTGTGCACTTCTTATAATCAGGAGTGAACTGTTTTGGTTTTATTACATCTCTACTACTTCTTAATTAATACAAGTAGCTATTAGTCTAATCATGCCTCATTTGCACATATAATACATGCAGTCATTCACTTAGTACCATATGGCAACTTGCATCTAACTAACCTACCCTTTGGACTCAAGGTGTACTAATTATAGTTTGCTCTCTAAAGAAAAATGGTGTTTTGGTTTAATTAAAAACTGCCTGCTGGACAACTGAGAAAGCCACTGCCAGTAGTTCCAGAGTATTTAGTCACATATGTGTAAGAAGGAAAGAAGAAAGGTTAGAAGCCTGACCTAACTAGGAAGAACTACTTATCACATATGAATAGTGAATTTCTATCCAAATTTAAGTTTCAGAGAGTACTAATGGAGACAAAGGGGGGAAAAAATAACAAATAGCTTGAAAGCCAGCACCAGTGAACTACTAAATTTTAACTTACAGATAATCAGGTTTGCAGAGTCATCTGAAAGACTCAGTGATTGTACCTGGGAAAGATATTTTGATTAAGTTGATTTTGGCCTCTGTAAGAAATGTCGTGGGTATTAAGCAAGTATCAGTTCAGTTGTACTATTGCTAGTGGCCTGAATGTTCTACTGATAACCATCAGTAGTTCAGGGAATAGAAAAGGCAAGCTAAACCTCGCATATGGCAAAATTTGCACTTTTAAAAGCTGGATATTGTTTATGAAAGGATGACTTGCCTCAAACAAACATGAGCAAAGTGTTCATGTCTTTCATCTAGAAGACAACTTCTGATAATAGGAAACATACATGATAATGAAGAATGATAAAACCTGTGGAAAACTTCTACAGTTTACTGCTCAATGCAGTCCTGCCAAAAGTCTTGTAACATAATACTGATCTCGTGCAAAGCACCATGATATGCCATAGACTGGTAAAAAGAGGCTTTTTGGTTCACCAAAGCAAGCTTAACAGTCCAGGAAAAACATCAGGAAATCACTGATGTTATTGAAATGACAAGTGTTTAAAAAAAAAATCTCATAACTGACCTATCTATAAAATTAGGTTAAATTTTATTTTAACCTTATTTACAAGCAGTTACTATACTTTTTTTTCATTACCTAAAAGCAAGAAAAGGTAATTGGTCAGTAAGAAATCTGACCTCAGTTTAATGGAGATGAGAAACAGGAATGAACAAACAGGATATGTACTCAAAAAGACCAGTTATTCTTCTCTTACATGCTGCTTCACATAAAAGCAGGCTTTGAAGTTACAAGTGGAGTACAGGCCCATAAGTTCTTACTTCTCAAAGCAAAACCAAACTAAAATTGCAAAATTATATTATTACTTCATTAAATAGGCTTCACATAAGCTCAGGCAAGTTGTCTCTCTCTGTTCTCTGTAGATTTTGCTCAGCAGCACACTAAATACTGCTTTGGTATATGAAAAGGCAATGATTAATTTATGTCTTTTGCATTAAAAATCTTACTAAAATGTAGTGACATAATTCTTTCTTCTGCTCGTAAAATTTATATAGTAGTCCATGTATTTTCATAGTGATAGATTGAGATGCCCTATGTATGTAATGTATGTAGAACAGAAACAGTATGATTTCAGAAAAAGAATACACCAAAAAGGGTGTATTTGCAGAATTCTAAGCATTCAGGATCTTTGCACACATGAAATGAAATGGTAAAGGGAAGTAAACTCATAAACAACACAAAAGTTTAAAAAACCCCAATGAATGGTTCTGATTTCTGTCACAGAATTGTAACTAATATTTAGCTAATTTTCAGTAATTAATTCTGCTCTATATAGTAGCTTCTTTCATGAGTTCTAATGTGATATTGTAAATACATTCACTTGAAGATTTTTTTTCTGTGCACGATCTGTGCATTATGAAATCTGGAATGTTGATTTGAAGAGCCAGAATCTCATTCAAATTATTTTTAAAAATGAAGTTTAATTCCATGTGTCATTTGTTTATACTCTAATCAGATTAAGGTGTCCCTTTAGAATTTCTAACTAGACTGAGGTAGAGATGTTGATATTAACACAAAGAACTTTTTGGATAGGCTGTCTGATATAACAATGAAAGGAATCTCCATCAAAACCAAGGGAGTCACAGTCCTGCAAAACTGATTTGAAAAGAGAATGTAGACAATTATCTCTCTGGCATCTTTCCATATATAATTTTTACCCTACCTCTGCATTAATTATTTTATTCTAGGCTCTTGCCCAATGTATGTTATAGATTGAGATCTTTATTAATACTTACAACATATATTCACAACATACACAAGAAAATAACAACAGCAGGATATGTACAGGAATATCTGCTGCCACTGCCAAAGTCTTCTGTCATGTATCAAACAATTGCTTTTTTAGAAGTTTTGTGCCACTTTGTCTCAATTACAAATGCTTGCTCTCTTCTCCTTATATTCAATTGCCTCTATCCTGTTTTCACCTTTTTTCTTGCACTATGTAAATTCACTCACATTTGTGATATCATTCAGCTTAAACTTGGAATGTTTACATCAGCATTTGAGTTTGGTTCAAGAGTGTGCTTTTGAAGTAAATCTCTCTGTATCATGTTTTTGTTCACATCACAGAGTAGCTATAGTATATGCAAGAGCCTTCTTGTATAAAACTGAACTGAAAAATGCCCTCCAGCATTCTGGTCATTGGGTCCTCGACATCAACTACTTGTCTCTACACACTCGCTGCAATTGGATTGCACTACTTGCTACTACCCACAGCTATATGCAAGCTAGCAACATGCCAGAAGTATCTCCTGCTTATCAATGTAATCTGTTTCTCCCAGTTTCAAAATTATTTGGACACATAACTGAATCATTTTAAAATAATAGGACATGATAAAGGGTGCAGCCTCTTGAGACAAGAGTCAGAGAGGAGACAGTTTGGGAACATGGTGTGAGACAGAAACAGATCTTTCATCCAACTTAGTGTGACAATGCACCCAAGCAAAACATGTAAGACATGCATTGACGGCAGAGTGAATCCTGTCCATATCTGGAAATACTTTCTCATGTCTCTTTCCCTAGACATACCTTATTTCACCATCCTTTCACCCTATTCTTTAATGGCAGCCTTTAAAATGAGCTAGTAGTAGTAATAAAGTTGGGGTAGAGATCTCCTGCATCTCCAGCCAAAACACAATGTCTATGCTTGTTCCCAATACTAATTTAGAACAAGGCTGAAAGATGGGGATCCTTTCTAGCTGTGATTGGCATGTTGAAATAAAGAAAATGAAGTGACTATATGACTGCTAATTCCAAGTGAAGAGATTGTCATTAAGTCATATATCTGGCTAGATTATAATCTAAACCACTTCTTTTATGCTGCTAATTTCCTGCGCTGGAGTGTTTCCCTAAGGTTGCACTGAGGTAGGGACTTCAGCATTATTTCTGAAGGTGCTGTGTTTACAGTAAATCATTCAGCCATCCATCCTGATGCCCTTACCATTCTCAGAGATTCTTTCTAGTAGAAGCTTTGTTTTCATTTCATTTGCTTGAAGAGTCAGATTATGGTTTTGAGCTCACTTTAAGGATATTAGCAAGTGCTTCAGAGTTAGATGGACTGATTAGAGGATGATTCTGGGAAACAGCAGAGCTATCTATGTGGTGATCTTCAGGCTGAATAGGAGAACTTCAACTTGAGCTCATCTACAACCTGAGTGAAGCTTACAATTAAAGTCAACATGTCTACCCTTGCTCTTTCAGTGGCCTCAGCTCAGGTTTCAGACACTTCCCATCACAATGAGTGTACACTCTTGTATTGGCTTATGGTATCATATGGTATCATATTGTATCGTTTTATATTGTGACACATAAACATAAATCTGTGCCTAAGCTCCTACATCAATTATAGCTTGAATTCAATTGATGAAGTGCAGCCTTCAGGAGAGGAAAAAAAGCCATCAGAGTACATATCAGGTACACCAGAGGTCTAGTTAGTATATTGACATCAAATGGGGCCAATAGCTGGTTACAGATAACTAGCAATGTTGTGACTTGGCTCACTTAAATCCCAATATACCTTTTCTAATTAATGCTAAAAAATAACATTAGAACTTCTGCTATCTTACTGCTCCTAAACATGCTACTTTCCCTTTTTCCTTGTGGTCCTGTGGACTAAATTCTCATCTTCCTCCAGCTGCTCACAACTCTTTTGCAGAGAGGCTCATCTGCCTCGTTTAAAACTTCATTCAATTTCATAAGTATACCTGGCCATGAACTTTTATATCTGGCTCCCACTTTTCTTCCATTTTGATTAATTTTGCCTTCTTTTCCTCCTCCTGTGCTCTTATTAGCACAAACTTCTCTCCTATACAATCTAATTGGTCTTGTCCTCTATTTACCTTTGTCTCTTTCTCCAGCTCTCTGCATCCCACCTTCTATTTACACTCTTTCAAAAGGAATAGGGTGCTCCTTCCTGTGCTCCATACATTCTTTCTTCCTACTAGTGCAGCCTTTTGACTGTCACCTTTCGCAAAGCCTTACTGTAATAGATTTCTCCAGCAGTGTTCCTGACCTTTTATTTTCTGAAGAGTTAGTGTGTAAAATCGCTTAGCCAGAGAAAGCTGAAGGATATCTGCAATGGTAAATTGAAAACATGAGTGCTTGACTACTGGCTATGTGTAGTGTTCAGCTGTTCTTTCTCCACCAGGCTTTGACTGGGCTGTACAGGTCAGTTTTCTTCAAAGCATTCCCATATGATTTTGGTATAATTCATATGAAGATATTACAATGAAAAAGAGTGAGCATGAAACAGCAACAGTTTTTCCTCGTTCTTCTATACAATTCTCCACCATCCAGACCTCAGCAAGCAGAGCACCATAGGGCCTGTCATAAACAGCATCAGTACCAGGTGATAAAAACATTTTGATGGAATGTAGAACATCCCTCACATTAATTCAAACACTCTAAATATAAAAATAATTGTGGTTTAGGGCTAGAAGAATAGCATGTGGGCCAAGTGCTAAATAGTTGCTGTGTTCTAGAAGGATCTAGCCTGAAGCAATGTAGACATAGCCTCATCCACACAATTTGGCTTTAAAGTGAGGGATCTTTTCCTGTCCTTTTTATGTCACTGTATATATTCTCCTCCTCCACTCCACCCCTGCCNTTTGGGAACATGGTGTGAGACAGAAACAGATCTTTCATCCAACTTAGTGTGACAATGCACCCAAGCAAAACATGTAAGACATGCATTGACGGCAGAGTGAATCCTGTCCATATCTGGAAATACTTTCTCATGTCTCTTTCCCTAGACATACCTTATTTCACCATCCTTTCACCCTATTCTTTAATGGCAGCCTTTAAAATGAGCTAGTAGTAGTAATAAAGTTGGGGTAGAGATCTCCTGCATCTCCAGCCAAAACACAATGTCTATGCTTGTTCCCAATACTAATTTAGAACAAGGCTGAAAGATGGGGATCCTTTCTAGCTGTGATTGGCATGTTGAAATAAAGAAAATGAAGTGACTATATGACTACTAATTCCAACTGAAGAGATTATCATTAAGTCATATATCTGGCTAGATTATAATCTAAACCACTTCTTTTATGCTGCTAATTTCCTGCGCTGGAGTGTTTCCCTAAGGTTGCACTGAGGTAGGGACTTCAGCATTATTTCTGAAGGTGCTGTGTTTACAGTAAATCATTCAGCCATCCATCCTGATGCCCTTACCATTCTCAGAGATTCTTTCTAGTAGAAGCTTTGTTTTCATTTGCTTGAAGAGTCAGATATGGGTTTGAGCTCACTTTGAGGATATTAGCAAGTGCTTCAGGGTTAGATGGACTGATTAGAGGATGATTCTGGGAAACAGAAGTGGTGATCTTCAGGCTGAATAGAAGAACTTCAACTTGAGCTCATCTACAACCTGACTGAAGCTTACAATTAAAGTCAACATGTCTACCCTTGCACTTTCATTGGCCTCAGCTCAGTTTTCAGACACTTCCCATCACACTGAGTGTGCACTCTTGTATTGACTTATGGTATCATAAGGTATTGTATTGTATTGTATTGTATTGTATTGTACTGTACTGTACTGTATTGTATTGTGACACATAAACATAAATCTGTGCCTAAGCTCCTACATCAAGTATAGCTTGANGCTCATCTGCCTCGTTTAAAACTTCATTCAATTTCATAAGTATACCTGGCCATGAACTTTTATATCTGGCTCCCACTTTTCTTCCATTTTGATTAATTTTGCCTTCTTTTCCTCCTCCTGTGCTCTTATTAGCACAAACTTCTCTCCTATACAATCTAATTGGTCTTGTCCTCTATTTACCTTTGTCTCTTTCTCCAGCTCTCTGCATCCCACCTTCTATTTACACTCTTTCAAAAGGAATAGGGTGCTCCTTCCTGTGCTCCATACATTCTTTCTTCCTACTAGTGCAGCCTTTTGACTGTCACCTTTCGCAAAGCCTTACTGTAATAGATTTCTCCAGCAGTGTTCCTGACCTTTTATTTTCTGAAGAGTTAGTGTGTAAAATCGCTTAGCCAGAGAAAGCTGAAGGATATCTGCAATGGTAAATTGAAAACATGAGTGCTTGACTACTGGCTATGTGTAGTGTTCAGCTGTTCTTTCTCCACCAGGCTTTGACTGGGCTGTACAGGTCAGTTTTCTTCAAAGCATTCCCATATGATTTTGGTATAATTCATATGAAGATATTACAATGAAAAAGAGTGAGCATGAAACAGCAACAGTTTTTCCTCGTTCTTCTATACAATTCTCCACCATCCAGACCTCAGCAAGCAGAGCACCATAGGGCCTGTCATAAACAGCATCAGTACCAGGTGTTAAAAACAACACTTCGATGGAATGTAGAACATCCCTCACATTAATTCAAACACTCTAAATATAAAAATAATTGTGGTTTAGGGCTAGAAGAATAGCATGTGGGCCAAGTGCTAAATAGTTGCTGTGTTCTAGAAGGATCTAGCCTGAAGCAATGTAGACATAGCCTCATCCACACAATTTGGCTTTAAAGTGAGGGATCTTTTCCTGTCCTTTTTATGTCACTGTATATATTCTCCTCCTCCACTCCACCCCTGCCCCCGTCCTCCCCTATAGAATGAACTAGGCATGTATCACTCACAGTGCTTTAGAGACGGAATCTGATCCACCATGATGGTATGTTCTTCATCATAGGAGTGACACCTCAAGGTACAACTAACGCTCAAACAGGTACTTCTTTCTTTCATTCAATGCTTAAGGTAGGCAGTGCTATATTCATGCTCAAACACGTATGTATAGCATGTGGGTGAAAAGCGTGCTGAGTTTCCAATTGCTCAATTTCCAGTTAAGCTTTCTTCTGCATGTATAAAATGTAGTGGCTGGATGCTGCTGCTTTATCCAAATGTCCACAAGATCCCTCTCTCCTGTTGTTGTTAGGTCATGGGCTGACCCTAAGATCCACAGAATATTGCAGAACTGTCCAATTTATTACAAACTAATTGCCAGATTGTATTCTAATAGTTTATTCATTGACCAGGTGACACTTAAATCCTTAGAGATTATATATAAGTGCTACTGGCAGAAGAGAAACAAGATGGAATAGTCTTGCTGGCCTCTAATTGAAAATTCCTGGTTTATATGGTTCTAACTAGATAAGGTCAAAAAAGTCATCTTGTTTTTACCAAAATCAATGAAGGTCTCTCCATCAGGAGAAGAACTTCTTCTTCAAGGGAGAACTGGGGGTTTTTTTAGACCAGCTGATACAGAGGGGGGAAAACAGATGTATTTTTGCACAGTTTTTTTGGGTTTTTTTCAGGTAAGAAATTAGAAAAAACAAATTCCAAACAACTTTTGAAAATATGCCCTGAGTTAGTTTTAATCACANGCTGCCCCATCCCTGAAGGTGTTCAAGGCCAGGTTGGGTGGGGTCTTGGGAAGCCGGATCTAGTGGGATGTGTTTCTGCCCATGGCAGGGGTTTTGGAACTAGATGATCTTTCAGGTCCCTTCCAACCCAAGCTATTCTATGATTCTATTTGAAGCTTCCAGTTAGGTGGAAGTTATGAATCTAAGAAGCTGTATGTATGTTGAATATTCTGCTGGATGTAACAGATACTTTATTACACATTCAAAAGGTAATAAGATAAAATGAAAAGAAATACTAAAAAAAGTGAAGAAAGATGAGAACTATTATGGCAGGGGCAAGAGGAACCTCATGACAAATCAATATGACTTCAGATGAAGTCCTTTATTATGCATTAACACGCTGCTTATATAGACCAAGCAGGCCAAACGTGAGGTAACATTGATTGGTCACTTCTGCCCTAGTAACAAGTCTTCCTTGGCCCAACCCAAATAACTTTGTTGCTAGGTTGCAAATCCTTGCCCCTCAACTTCAGGTTTCTTCATTAACATAACACAAGAGTCATCACTACCTTTGTGATTTTCCCAGCTCCACCCTGCCAGGGCGCTTGAAGAACTCATTGTATTATGTTTACCAACAGAGAACAACCTGGCAAACAGTGGTGAAGGGAAGAGAACCCTACCTTCTGCTCTCTCCCATCAGAGAAGAAATAAAAACAAAAATAAAACAAAAAAGCCTCCAGGAAGTTAGACCAAGGGAAAAGATAAGATAGCCAAACTCTTGACCTATAAGTTGAAGATACTGTAAAGGTAAGCCTGGGACCTTGCAAGCAAAGAGCTACACTTAAGGAATAAACTTTCATGAGTACTCATTAATTATTACCTTTTAAAAAGCAGCAGAGGACATATGGTTTAGAAGACACACATCATTGTGAAAAGGGTAATGAAAAAAAGGAGCAACTTCATTATTTTATTAAGACTAGACAGTTTGTCAAAGTTCAGCTGAAAAGTTGCCCATTTAAAAATCTATGTATGCAGCCCATGCAGACTAGAGGCAATATACTGCAAAAAAAACCCACTTTTCCTTCCTTAGTTGTTTTTAAGATTACATTGAATGTCTATATCAAGCACTCTATATTGCTCGCTCATGTATTTGTAGATTAGTACTTGTTTACTTGCTTTTTTAATCCTTCTTTCTGAGACAGATCAGAGTGAGTACCTTATCATATCAGTAGTATGTGAATGTAATAATCTGATGGGGGGTGAATTTAAACTGAAAAAAAAAAAAAGAAAGAAAATAAAGGTAAGCATCTAGTGGCCTTAGTTTGCAGCAGCATCTAGGGTTTTAGCGTTATGACAGCATAGTGCTCCTTATACACAAGTAAGAAAGTACTTCCTCTCTGTTTTCCCTCCTGGCCGGAACTGTGCATTGATAGAGTTTCTGTGGGTTTCCCTTCACGTGTTGTTTATGAGGAGATTTTGTGCTAGAAATATAAGGAAGCATTGGCTACTTAGTGAGAATGTTGCAGAGGGTTATAAAAGCCCACTTGAACTGGATGCAATGTTGGATGTAAATGAGGGGAAAACAGCTTTTGTTGATTCTCCCAAGCAAAAGTACCCTGGATGTCACAGAATATGGGGAAACCCAATTGCTGTACTGGTTTGATGACTGCAAACTTGATCCCTGCTGTTCTTATGCCCTGTGAAATTGTCAACAAGCAATTTTTACTCTCTCATCAAGTACAATATCAAATTCAGAGTGAAAAAATAGGAGAGAGAGAGAGAGAATGAGTGCACAGTGTTAGCCTAATCAAAATAATGTCCTTATTATGATGAGCTTAATATGCCAGAATCTCATCTTAATTAATTAGCTTTAAATCAGATTCTAAAAAAAGATCTTGGTTTTAAGTGGGACCTCAGATTAACTAATTAGTTAATGTTTGCAAAGTGTAGTGAATATGTGGAAAGAGGGAGTTTTTCTGTAGTGCAGAATCTGTACTTAGTCTGGCGGAGTGTGGTC
>WAAB01018929.1:21803-78635 GCA_013389865.1 Piaya cayana
GTTTAACAGATCAGGAGTAAGGGAAAATAAAAATCAGATGGAGGGTAAATTTAAAAAAAAAAAAAAAAAAAGAAAGAAAATAAAGGTAAGCATCTAGTGGCCTTAGTTTGCAGCAGCAAATAGGAGAGAGAGAGAGAATGAGTGCACAGTGTTAGCCTAATCAAAATAATGTCCTTATTATGATGAGCTTAATATGCCAGAATCTCATCTTAATTAATTAGCTTTAAATCAGATTCTAAAAAAAGATCTTGGTTTTAAGTGGGACCTCAGATTAACTAATTAGTTAATGTTTGCAAAGTGTGGTGAATATGTGGAAAGAGGGAGTTTTTCTGTAGTGCAGAATCTGTACTTAGTCTGGCGGAGTGTGGTCCCAGCTGAGATCCCATTTGGACAGGATCTAAGCTGATGGCTATAGTCAGCTATTGCCAAAACATCTTGGTTCTATACTATTGATGTACTGTGAATGGGAGCAAGTCCATTCAGTTGTTCAAAAAAACAGGAAGGTGTATGGTGGGCTGTGACATAGGAAAGGGCAAAGTGGGTGATAGGTACTTAATATAAGTACTTATGTAAGTATCTTACTAGTCAGCTCTTTTTTCTTGGCAAATTAAACCACATTCAAATATATTGTATTTTCCCTGAGGCTTACTCAGAAATAAACAGGGAGGGGAAAATTCATGGGTGTTTTAGTGTTATGGGGTAATCTTTGAGCACTCATGAAGGACAGCAGAATGAATTCTCTAGTTGATGCTGCTACATAGATCAAAGGCATTATAAGAAAAGCAGGCATGTTCATGGTCCACTAAATTGATTCTTTCTCATATACAGGTGAAAAGAAGGCGACACTGTATTTTGTACAAAAATTTGTGCTACTTGTTCTAGTTGCTTTCCCCTTTGATGATCTCCCTCCCTTTCTATCCACTCCTAGATAACCTGCAAACCTAACTGACCATTGGCTGTTTCAGGACTGACCATCCATATGTCAGGATTCACAGTGACTGCCTCAGAGCCTGCACCTCTGCCCAGCTGGTGACTCACACTCCTTATTGCCTTTATATATGAAGCTGGAAACCAGCTATGTCTTAGCCTGTTTCATGGAATTACCGAGCATAACATGAAATACTAATGCCAAAACAGCATTCTGTGATGTTGAACTGATGCTACCTTTGATTCAAAGAATCCAAGCCACAGCTCACTTCTGTGTCCATTTGCTTCTTTGTATGCAGTGTTATGCATTTCTAATTATTAATCTTATTTTCTACTATATGTTTAATTTTCATTATTTCTCAGTTTCATTAAAATGAAGAAAAATTTCATTTCCCTTCTTCAAGATAAAATGTTCATTATTTAAAATTCTTCAGTGTATTTTTTTTGTTAATCATTCCTCCAGAATAAATAGCTCCTTTTTTTTATCTTCCACTACAAAAATGAAAGTTCTATTACACTTTACCTATTTTTGAAAACCTGATACAATATTCCAGATTACAGCACACACAATTTATTAAGCACAATGACTAATTAATTAATTATAAGACTGTTTCTTTTCATTCTTGGTATTTATCTTTGACTCTTATGTGTTGTTACATGCCACTGGAGTCTTTCCTTCATTGGCAGACAATCATTCTTGTGTCTGTACTTTGGTTTATCATCATTTAGAACTCAACAATGACTACAAATAGCATCTTAACTTGTGTAACTATGGATTTGTCAGCAATTAATTTCACCTTTTATGATATTGAAAATTTATCTGCCTTTTCTTCTCAACTGATCTTTAGACCTGATTAATCTAATTACTCCTTTGTCCTACAAAGTTAAGAACAACTTGACTCATCTGAGGAAACCAGGACCACTGGAAAGATAATGTACAATAGATCTGAGTAACAGGGAAAACAAATTCAAGTGACTTCGGTATCGTTTCTTTGGAATTCTGCCTTCTTATACTTTCGTTTTCTAATTTAGTTGTGCTCTGGCATGCACCCAAAAGGAAAATTATGCCATTTTCACAGAAAGTAGTAATTTAGAATTCATAATCATGATGATTCACACTAGAAACATCAGTGAACTAGAGTTACAAGAAAGTATAGCAATATCAGGGTTCCTTACTCTTCTATAACCTAAAACCAAAACACATGATAATTGTAGTGGTTTTACATGAGTGACATTAGAATTTGACTGTCTCCTTGTATGGATAGAGATGAGGTTGAGTATTTCTTTTGCCTGCCCAGTTTCCTAATTATTAAACTTTTTTGCTTCTTCTAATCTTTGCCCTTTCCTCCTAAATAAAGCTCCTCGATCCCTACCCATTTTCTGCCAGTATCTCCATTTATTTCTTTGTCTCGGCATTTGTAACCCTGCCTATACTCTCCTTTTTCGCAGTTCACCATGAATATATCTGCATGCATCCTCTACTTACTTTTCTTAAAAAGGCATACTTCCCTATCTTTCCTTTAAAGAGTATATCACTCCTTTATCGTGTGACTTGCAGTAACAGCTGGAAGATGCAGAGAATATGGCAAACAAAGTCAAACATATGGTATATGAATGACAGATTCTTTTTGTTATCTCCTTTTTAACAGTATTAGGCATTTTTTGAACTAAAGTAAACTTAAAAATTTAGAAAATGGGTTGATTTTTAAATTAGCAATGACCCTTAACGTGATTCCAGCTTTTCTTTAAAAGATAATAAAAATATTATTAGATTAAACACTGCTAGTATGAGGCATGCTGTCAGGGAACACGACAGTGATATGTTTTGAAGAGAAAGCTCAAATGAAAAGGTTTGATGAAGTAGAGCACATTTTCTTTGTTTCTGCCTAATTTGATTCAGCAGGGTGTATAAATATGACTCTCATTATCTATGTTCAAAGGAAAAGGGCAAAGCATCTTCCACAAAATAAAACTGAGATGAGCCAGTACTTCCAAACAGATTTGGAAGTTCTGATAACTGCCTACTTTTTATCTGAAGTATGCTTGTCGACCTTACTTTTAGATAAATTTCTTCCCATTTTAGTTTAATGTGATAAGCATGAAATGTTTTTTAGGAAAAATAGAAGTCAGGTTCAGGGCAGTTTCTGCTTTTATCACAGCTAGTAAGTTGGTAGATAATCTCCTGGACATTTTGTCCGTAATACAACCACATATATTTTTTTAAGTGCCTCATCAGGACAGATCCAAGGATAGAACAACAAGAGAACAGTATGTCAATGCAGATGCTCAATGCTGGCAGCTGCATAGAAAAGAAGATCTGTACAGTCTGGAGGCTGTCGAATTATTTTTTTAACTCTGACACAAAACTGTGATGTTGTCTCCTGTCTCCCATGATAGGAGTTTGATTTAGGGAGTGAAGAATTAATTCTCACTAGCTATCATCTTGAGGTAAAGATTCTCAACAATTCTCAAGTCGATGTCTGGGCAGGAGTAATAATGATGTGTGTTTCACTGCAGACAGTGTAATTTAGAAAGCAGACTGTAAGACCTTTAGAAGATGTTTTCAAATGAAGAAGCATCAATGAACAAAATTTTTAAAATCTACTGAAAATACCCACTGAAGCCTGAGGAGATTTTTAAAATTAGCTATCAGTGTTTATTACCAACTTGACTGATTAACTATTGATTAAAAAAAATCTAGACAGCTAGTAAAAACAACACGCTTCGCAGACCTGTCAAATATTGCAACAAGAAAAAAAAGGGGCAGTGACTACCTCAAGTACTTGGTTCACAGACTATGCATAATATTCAGATCTTTCAGATATACTATTTGTTTGTGGAAGCATGAATAAGTAGCAAAATAAAAATTATAAAAAGGGTGAAATTCATCTTTAATTATACATGGTTTGTGGGTAGCAGAACTATCTTTATGCTTTTCGGTGTTTGCTTCCTTTTGTTCTCTTTCTTCATTGTAAAGATTTTAGAGACTTCCTGAGTTAATGCCTTTTTCGAAAAGATCCTTTTCACTTCTCAGCAGGAAACTAGCAGCTGACTATCAATATCCTGCTTTTTTAATCTTGTTATTTTCAGGGAGTCACTGCATTCAAAAACTGCCAGATTCGAGCTGAAGCTGTGTTCATCCATGGAAGAGGGAAAACACAGCAGCTTCATAAATTTCTCTTGTAAGTCCCATGCTTGAGGGCTCAGTGCAGGAATAAAATGACCTTGTAATCTCCATACGTAAGCATTATTTGGTCCTTTGCTGAGGCTTCCAACAAGCTTGCCAGTGAATGCTAGAGGTCAGAGGATAACCTGTCCTCTAGAAACTAGAAACAGACAGGCAAACATCATTTTATAGAATCCATTATCACCCTAACATATCATGCAGCTATGCTGACTGAATATTCCCATATCAGCTCCAAGGCAAAAATATCTCTTCTCCAGATGAATGTTCTTTCAATGGTACAAAGTAAATGAAAAAAAAAAAACCTTTTGTACTTCTTTCATGTATAGGAACAATTTACGGATGACAGAAATTGAGATTAACATGAAACTTCCTTCAAATTGTCTTAGCCTGTTGCTTAATCCCAGCTGAAAAGTCCTGAAGCTCCTTTTTACCTGCTGAGGTCCTGCCTACTGGTAATCTGTCTTCTGATGTTGACTACAACCTTGCAGTGGAAGACCCACTATAACAACTAAGATTGTTAATTTTCTTTGAGGAATCCCTTTACATTGGCCAGGGAAATGCTTAATAATACCACAGAGGTTCTCTGCAATAAATCACACTGGCTTCACCTAAAAGTTTGGAGAGACAAACTGTCCAAGACTAGAATTTTACTTTTCTTGCTACCTATAGATCCTCAGATCTCCTGAAAAAGAAGACAAAGAAGCATTCATTGCAAATGAACAAAATAGAAGGAATTTAAAAGTAGATACAATGAATAGAGATTATGGCCTTCTAAATATTAACTGTCTCATGCTTAGAAGGTGAACCCTGAATAAAGAAGGCATATGACTACATTTTCCAATGAATACATACTTTTTTATTTCATTGCCTGTCTTATACACCTATTTCTGCATGGTTAATTGCAGCACTGGGCTTTGAGGAGAGGTGAAATGAGGTCACTTTACTAGGCTAACTTTTGCTACAGCAGCTTCTTGTAGGAAAAAATAACAGGCACCAATATTTGTTTCAGTATGGGATAAAAATAAAACTTAAAGTGAAATTTGTATACTAATAACACACATTTTGCCAGCCACAGAGTTTAATTTGTTAAGAGGCCTTATTCAGCCAGGTACAAATTCAGAGTGGCTTATTAACAACCAGCAAACACTAGCTCTGTCACAGTAGTTTTACATTGTTTTACCTCACAAACCTCAGTTCCATGGAACCTTTCAGTATTCCTGGTGAACTAAAATATGGAAAGACACCATATTTTTACATCACAAATGGAATAAAAATGAAAAATCAATGACAAATTATTCATATCACTCATAATCCTGCACAGACAAAGTGTTTCTGGTAGAAAATAACAAAATAAAAGAAGACACAGAAATATGACAGTTGTGAGAGGTCTTTTTCTCAATGAACTTAATTTTTTTCTACAAGAAATTAATATTCCGTTATTCCATTTGGAAGTAAATCCTGGGTGGAAAGACCTGCAGATATCAGAATACATTAGCAAATACATTTTTTCAACAATAGGAATTGTACCAATTTCTGACAACAATAGCAACAGTTATACAATTTTGGGGGTATCTTTTGGAGCATGACTTCATGAAAATTTTGCAACAAATTGAAATGTCATATGTCTATTTTCTAAGTCGTTGTGCATTTCATACCTTTAATTGCAAGTTTGCCTGATTTTTGTTTTAAACTCTGGTTTTGGTTTAATCTGTTCTCTTTTATCTTTGCTGGTTAGCCTTAACCAAACTTATATCCTCCTCTTTTCCACCTCTTCCCTTCAAGTATTCTGTCATGCCAATATACTTTTCTCTACAAATACCTTAAGGTCTCTGAAGAGAAAGTTTTTCTCAGCATCTTGGTCTGTCTTTACAAATCTAAATAGTGATATCCATTTTTTCTTCCTTATTCTTGGCAAATTTTCCAAAATTATACTGCATTTTACTTCAGTCCTCTTGAAATTTGAGTTTCTATTTTTCAATACTCCTCCTCTTTCATTTTAGCTCAGTGTTCCCAAATACAACTTTTGTTCCCCTGCAATAAAGCACTGTATCAATAAAAGCTGGAGCAACTGAACCATGTATACAGAAGGAACATGTGTTTTCATTATGACTTAAAATTCTATGAATTATAGAATTGCTGTGTTATCTTTTAAGAATTTTGTGTATTTCTCTGTCTAGCACAAGCATATGCAAAATAACAGATTCCTAGACATCTTTGCCAAACAAGATAATGAGCCTCAGTAAAATTCAGACTCAATAGTATTTTTTGCCTGGAACTCTCAGGTCTTATGAATGAATGCAAAGTACTACAGAACTATGGATATTTAGAGTGGAGAGGGTGGACAAATACTTGGAACAGGCTTCCTAGCAAGGTGGTGGATGCCCCAGACCTGTCAGTGTTTAAGAAGCATTCGGACAATGCCCTGAGTTAGTCAGGCAGTTGGACTAGATGATAGCTGTGGGGCCTTTCCAACTGAAACATCCTATGCTATGTGGTGATGTACAATGGTATGTGATCCTAAGCTATGCTATGCTATATGTTAAACCAACAGTAGTCTGCTTCCCCCTTCTCAAATGGAAAAGGATGTAAGCCCTCAAGTGAACAAACCTGTGCTGATTCAGATGGTATGATAAGAAAAAGGCTATGTAAGTTTAAAAGCTTATGACTCTGGAAGGAAAATGCAATTTCAACAGTATCCTTAGTTCTGTGTTAAGTAGATAACACATTATGCTTACCCTAGGCTTTGGCAGGATGACAGCAGTGTGAGTATCACCTATTAAAAAGCCAAGGTGTGGTTTTCTAATATCTTATACTTGGAAATAAAATGCTAGCAGACACTGCAGATCTTAACAGCATAGAGATCGGATTGAACCTACTTTAAATGTGTCTGTCTCTTCAGCAGCAATTCAAGTTTCTTCAAAAGTGAATGAAGAAAGAGAAGCACCTTCAGCAAGTAATTTATCTCATTCTAAAACAACTAAGATAGATGTGATGAATCACTTTCCAGGGGAATTTTCTCCCTTCACTGATTTTAAAAGTCTCATTGGGTAGTTTAAATTGCTTTAGATTGTAACAACAAGGCAAGATGGTTCTTGTTCACTAGGCCTATGCTTTTGGAAGATGCACTATTCAGCAGGTAGGTATTACATCCTGTGAGTGCACTGATTCTACTTTGGGCTTCTCTACAACTTACAAAGACACTGAGAAACTAGAAATAATCCAGTGGATTGCTATCATGATACCTAATGGGCTTAAGCTCAGGACAAAATGACGTATGGGAAGAAGCGAAGGCAGTTGCATCTGTTCAGTCTGAAGAAGAGAATGTTAAGGAGGGATCTAATTCTTGTCTTCAATTACTAAGTGGGTGGCTAGGAAGAAAATGTATGGGAAAAGCCAGTATCATCTTAAAGTGCACAGTGAAAGGAGTAGAAACAACACTCACAAGCTGCAGAAAGGGAAATTCCAAATAGAATGGAAAAATATTCCTATAAGGAGTGTGCTTGGACATGGGACCTGGCTGCACAGAGGTTGTGGGATCCCTGTCAATGGACTCATATCTCCTGCTCACGAGGCCCAAAGCTGCTCTGACTGAGCAGTTACTGTGCTGTGAGCAGAAGGTTATGATGCCCTCCAAAAGTCCCTTCCAAGAAAGCCTCTAAAGAGTAATATAGAATAACATCATAGTAGCTGAATATCATACTAAGTATAGGTGAAATGGCTGAATAAATGAAAAGTGAGGTCAAAAGGTATTACAAATTCATGGAGCTCTGTAATCACAAACTCTGCCATTTCAGCATGAAAAATTAATTGAATTTACTTCAAAAACTGGGTCAGAAACAAATTGCTTCACAAACAAGGTCCAATTTATTCTTCACTAAATCAAAATCAGAAGCTCAGTTTATCTAAAAGATATTTTGGAGAAAAATATATTTTTGTGCAAACGCCACAATGAGTAAGCATTGGTGTTCTAGAAGACATTTTCTAACATGCATAAGAACATTTACTGAGCTGGGAAAACATTTATTCACCCTATGACTTTGACAGTGCTCTGCTTCAAATGCTCTGCTTCAAAGATGTGGATTGTTTTGAGCAGGTCTAAAAACCCAAAGGATGAAGACTTGATCAGCCATTATGAAAAGACTGTGAATAGGCAAACAACTTGATGCTGAAAATTTTATATTTGCTGTAATGCAATCACTGTTCACCAGAACCTTGCAAAACATTTCCAGTAGTATTGTTAGTTTGCATTACACTTGCATTTACTTACATTCACCATGAATTTAAACATAAAACTTAGTATAAGTAATATTCAATAATGAGTGTACCAATGACACCCTACTGAGGAAATCAGAAATGTAGTTTTATTCTGAAAAGAAAACGCCATACTCTTATTTAAAGGGTATTTAAATCAGATCATATTAATTAAAGAATATTTTAGAATTGTTTACATTGTGGGAGGAGATTCAATTAAAATAACAACAATAGGAAAAATTAACTATCACTAGATGTCCTGAACAAACATCATTTGTCCAGCCAAGATTTTAATAAGAATGAACATGCATAAGAAATAGTATCAATAGACTGAAATTTAATTCAGTGTTTACCTGTTAAACCATAGTATTTACAACAAAAATGGCTCACTATAGACAGTCATGATAGATTCATAGATAGATTTATACAGGTATATATATTTAGCATACGTATTTGTCTTATACAGTTGCTGTAGTGCAGCATCATTTAGGGTAACATAAGCATAATCACATAACCAACTTTTGTCACATAGAATTTTTTTTAATATCCTATTCTGTAATTAAGCCAAATTCTGTGTTAGTATGTTACAATATGGTTGCCATTGACTATTGTGGCAACAGATTCTACGGACCTATTAGTTTCTGAAAATTAGCTTAGATGTCTGCCCCATTTTTGCTGGATCATCTGTACCCTTTTCTCTAGGAACTCTAGAAAGAAAAACACAGCATTGTACACTGTTAGTTTGCCACTTTTCCCCATGTTCCTTTTAAGATAATTTTGCTGAAAATCTTACATTTTTCTGCAAAACTCTTTGTACCTATTGTGCCACAGCTACTGTTCCTGACAAATCTCTTCTATAACATTCATTAACATTCAACAATCATCTTTCTACACTTTAGGAAAGGTGTTCCTTTTCCCTTTGTAATCACCATGTTTCATACACATTAATTATTTATTCCTTGATTTAATTCAATGCTGAATAAAGAATAGCCAAATGGCTTTAACTTACACTTTACGCTACACTAAAAAACTGAAAGAGCATTAATTTCAGTCACTATGATTCTCCAATGTGAATTCTCCATAGCAGTCACATTAAACATTTTATCTAACACTTCTTTTGCATTTAATTTTTCCACAGATTAGTTTTTCTGAGATCAAGAGGGAAAATAGATGTCGTTTGAGCAGGATGAAAAGTGAGTTATTACTACTCAAGATTTCTCCTTTTTATAGACTGAGGTGCTCTCTTACTAACTCTGCAACACATTACAACAGCAGAAAACAACCAGTCACAGAAACACTCACAGGAACTTTCATTTTTTGTGTTGTTGATCAATGATTTTCAAAAACATTAGATCAAGCTCTCCTTTAGAGAAAGAATTACTTAAAACATTAACTGCAAGTAGGTAGGAACTTCTTGATAAACAGTTTTTACTTCATAATGCAGGAAGATATCACACACTTGCAAAAGAAGACTAAAAGTAAAACATAGATCATCATCTAAATAGTCCATAGAGCTAGCTTTCAGCTTTAAAGTATTCCATAATTTCATTTTTAAAACATATTTTCAACTTAAAAAAATAATATTTTGTACGTGTGGAATAAGATACTCATCCCTAAACAACAGAAAAGCACTCAAACAGAAGCCATAGTCAGCCCAGAGAGGGATGATGGGAAAAGCAGAAACATCCAAAAAAGATTCCTGAAAAGCAGAAGAAAAATTACTTCTTTTTCATTCTGTGAGAAGAATACATTTTTCAGTGCAATGAATTAATCATATAAATGCCTTATGTCCTGAGTCTCAAGAACAGTTTTGGTCTTCAGAGAAACAGATTATATTCCGTGGCCTTTCTGTTCTCAGCATCCATTAATTCTATATCCTCTAAAGCTACATTGCTCCATCTAACTCAATCAACTTTAAGGACCAAGATTGCCAGCCTTAACATATATAGCCTGGAGATTTTAAATGACATGCATTAGAATTTGTAGATTATCCCTTTGGCAAGTAAAAGCTTACACACCTAAGTAGTAATGAGATTGTCACTAATCCACATAATTTAAAAAAACCTAAATAGTCTTTCAATGACTTTTATTTTTCTGAGGATAAGAAATGGAACCAGAGTCAATATGATAATGTAAAACCTCACATTTGTTTTAAGTAGTTCATTTATTATAGTAATCATATAATTGTTGTTATTCCCACTCCAGTGCGTTCTCCAAAGGGCACGATATATTTCATGATAGTTTGTATTTACAGAAGAAATGTTATATATTTAAGAAAAGTTTGTGGAAGGAGCAAGTGTTTTGGTTAGTTGTTTAGTTGTTTTCCTGTGATGAGCTTACTACTCTGGCCCCACTGAAAAAAATGTCAAAACTCACAGTAGATTTCAACTATTATTTCTCACACTTGCTGCCATTTGCAAAGCGAAAAATGTAACATAGCAACTATTTGTAATATGTTTCTGAAAATATTTAGACAGATGGTATGGCGACAAGATGTTGGTAACTGCAGGTTTGAAAGGAAGCATACTTTTAAAATCATCTTAGTCAGTCCACCCATTTACAACAGCAGGTTTGCAAAAACAATGTTGCACGTA
Organism: Piaya cayana; assembly: GCA_013389865.1. Taxonomy (NCBI): domain Eukaryota; kingdom Metazoa; phylum Chordata; class Aves; order Cuculiformes; family Coccyzidae; genus Piaya; species Piaya cayana. Next base: position 32,763 of record WAAB01018929.1, read on the forward strand.
TATATATGGAAATTGCAGAAAATAAATTCACTTAAAAAAATATCTGCAGAAATTTCACTAGCATAGCTGAGAGCAGACATTATTAGGCAGTTAGATTAGCCAATACAGGAGTTAATAGGTAGTTAAATTAGGCAAAGCATATTCATAAGATACCTGTATTCTTCTAAAAGTAGATTGATATTGCAACAGTGTATAATCCTTACATTCCAGGATCTAACATTTATGTAGTACTTAGTACTACTGAATTTCATACATATTAAGAGATTATAGTCTATACCAATCAGAATCTATGATTAAATTTCCCAAGGTTTTCATAGAACACTGGATTTCAATAATGTGTTTGGGAAAGGATCACTGCTGGAAATGTTTGCCATGAAACCAAAAACACTGAAAAAAATGAGAAATTTCCAAAGGTAGATTCTTAGAAAACAGACAAGATGACCTGTAGAAAGCTGAGAGAGCTGAGCTCAATCGAAATTCAACTTAAAAACATTTGCAATAACCTATGAGTGGAAGAAAGCATCTGTAGTATAACTGCAAAATTTTTCACTGACTTACTAGCATAATTCTAAATGTATTTCATTTCAAAATTGTCTTGATTTTTATTTATTTGTTTCTTGAATTTATTCTATAATTTAAGCATGCTTATACTGTTATATCAGCAATTCCATATTTACAATAATGAAATATTTAACTTAGTAACTCAAGTGTGATACATTTTTCATACATCCGAGTTCTCCCACGGATATTCACCAATTTGAACTGCAGTTTTGTGAATCGGAGATATGTGGACAAATTATTCATCCTGTGTTTGTTTAGTCATATGGTTCAAAAGCTTTCTTTGTCCTAGTGAAAGATGACTGGAATCTCATGAGACAACTGCATGGTAACTACATTACTCAGTGTAGCTTTGAGTTCATTGCAAAGACTGTAACTGAAGTCAAGCTCAGAGTAACTGAAAAAAACATGAAATGGAACAGTAAGTAATAGGCTGCAAAATTATTACATATATACAGAATTTCTATTCAGACTATCACCTCATATTTCATAACTCTTTATATTTGAATTTTATTTAGTTCATGGTACTGTTTATATTCCAAAAGTTCATTACTGATGTGCTAATTCCAGAGAATAATTTTTCTAGGATGGATTCCAGGAGCATGGTTTCAAGCAGAAACTGTATCAGGCAGATAGCATAATATCAGGTAAAACTGCAGGTCAATGAGTACAAAAGAAATGGATACCTTGGAGAGAGAAATTCTGCCCAAAGTGACATGATTTAATCTGAAAGCCACAGCTTCTAGCTCCTTATCATGGATCTACTTATATTATCATCAGTTTCAGTGATCAGAAAATTACATTTCTGTATCTACTCACTCCCCCATTTCTTTTTTATGCTGCCAGAAAGATTTTTGCACCTGCTGTGCAGGTGACAGTGCTTCAGTTACAGCAGCAGTAAGGAATTTAATGTTGTAGACTCCAGTACAACAGCAATTTCAATTTTATTTTTTTTATAGACACCCAAGGAAAACAAAAAGCATGTTCTAGACTGCACATGTGCATTTTCGGGCATAGTGGCTCTTCCACACAATATAGACACTACTGCAAAGAATTTCATGTATGGCCCATTGGCACGTGTAAACATGTCCTCAAAGAGAGGCAATCTAGGAAAAAGATTAATTGAAAATGTATTTAATACTATTTGCAAATATACTGTGCACTTTAGAAAAGTGTAAGTTTAAAAAAAGAAATCATTAAATATCTCCAATATGCATCTTAATATTTACTTTGTTTTTTGAAGCCCTGACAATTCTTTTTCCTTCTGCACTTATCTATCCATTCCTAGTGAATTAATTCCAATTGTGTGTTCCCTAAAATCTTCTCAGCAGGGCAACAACATCTTCACCTAGCACACTTCAATTACATAGAGCTCATCACTTTGTTGTGAATAGATATGCAGCATACTAACTAGTGGAAGAAGATTTCTCGATTCACTGTCTGCTCAGCTGGAAAACATTCTTGGTCTAAACTTTACATCAGGGAAGATCTGCCAGAGGAGCCAGTTCAGTCTCACAAAATACTTTGGTACTGAGTGCTGACTTAATAGCATCTAAAAGTGGAAAGTACAGAGCCAGCAGGGATGGAAAAGTAAACAGGTGTTGTCACTGCAGGAGAGAGTGATATGCAATGTTATCAGTATTCTTACTGCCTCCATTTCAGGCGGTATAAGCTGACTTATGAAATCGCACGGTAAAGAAGAAAATCAGCGAGGCAGGAAGTAGAAAGGCTTGCTACTCCTTGTTAAGTCTGAATATTAAGATATATCCACTGAGTCACTAAAAGTCAGACAGGTGTCGAGGCCAGACAGGTGGAAGTGCTACAAGATTAATTCCTGGAATGAGCTTAGAAATCAAAGTCTCGGTGCACAAGGCTAGAAGATCTGTATTCTAATATTCCTGAATTGTGAAAGCTTTATTTTGAATCTGGTTTTGTGTGGTTTGTATTTATAATACTATCTATGTTGTTTTGCCAAAGAGTAAGTGATTCATTTTCCTTCTTAAATTCTAAATGAAAGGTGTTTGCATGTTACTAAGTTGGGAACATGAAGTAGTGCAACAATAGACGATAAAATAATTTCATCAACTGACTACCTTTTAGAATGGTAAAATTGGGTTTGTTTAAAAAATGTGCTTATTTTCTTCAGTTAATCAGATCATTAGATTGACTATGATTTTTTCCAGCTAAATTACCGCTTCCCAACATACATCTTAAATGAAATTAAGAACATCCTATTCATCCTCCCTAACATGAGGTTAGGGCATATCCTCACTTGCAGTGGTAGAAAATACGTTACTTTAGATCTGTTCACAGTGTCACATTCATCTATATATGGAATAATTGATTACTATTTTCAGTTTGCTTGAGCTTGTATCAGGTAAATCAATGTAGATTTCTTTGATCCAAATACTTTCCTGTGATAGACAGTGCTTCAGTTTCTTTTAAGGGCACCTCATTTTCTGTATCAGCAAGTAGCTAATCAATCCATTAAGAAATTTTGCCTAGGGAAAACAATTAAAACAAACTTAATAACTTTTCTGTCCATTTAAAATCTTCTTTAATAAAGTTCTGACTAAGGCCTTGAGGTAAAATTCCAACAAAAAGTTTTATTAAGGTCATAACTACACTACTAGACAATTCTTCAAAGTAAATACCCAGCATCAAGAAGAACGGAGAAAGGAGGACAGGTGGAAGAAGTGAGAAGCCAATACTCAAAAGACATCCAAAGATGCAGAAACCCTGACCTTGAACAAAGTAATTCTGCAATATATTATCAAAGCAGAAATGAAAATACATAGTGCAACTGGGGGAAGACGATCTACTGATATCCTCCTTCACTGTTTAATGCTATTCTGCAAGTTCTGAAGAAGGAAAACCATGTAAACAACATTTCTTGAAAAAGTACATGAGACATAATATAGTTTAGAAACTGAACATATGTCAACAGCAATGTGATTCCATGAAAAAATAGGCTGCAAAATTATTACCAATTATTTTCTGTAACACATACAAATCACTTATTACACTCTGCTCAACAGTGGTACAGCCCCAGTTGGTTTATGAGGCTAACTGGTGAGCATTGTAATGTACAAAAGATGCAGAGCCACTGAAACAAATGAAAATAATTCAAAATCATTTGGGGTTCTTGTATGATCTACAAGGTATAGTGGAAAGAAATTAGTCTGGTTTACAGGGAGAAAAAAGAGGATATATAAATATATTTATCAAATGCATAGTGTTTTAGAAAGTAAGGGAAGAAGCATTCTGCCTATCTCAGGGGTGATGGAACTAGATGATCTTTAAGGTCCCTTCCAAGCCAAATGATTCTATGAGTCTATGCTTCTGTAATTCTATAATTGTGCAAACCCCTAGAGTCTCAAATTCCTGACTTTATGTGGTTAGTGCTCTTTATAAGTTTTATAAACATGACATGAGATAAACGTTTCATAATTGCTTTTCAAAATATAGGTATAAAATTCCAATTATCTGTTTCATTAATATCCATGCCACAGTATATTTAACAACTCCAGTACTAACATAAAACTAAGCATGTTCACATATGAAGTGCTAGTCTCACTTTTTGCTTATTTCACCAAGTAATATTACGTCATCAACATTGAAGTATTGATTTCAGTCAGAAGTTCTGCTTAGTCTAATAACATAATATGGTCTAGTGATATTAAAGGGCATGTGCATACACTTTAAAAAGGAAGATCAGCATCAATTATCAGAACTGTAATTTTTGTCATGTTGCTTTATTTCAAAGTAGCTAAAACAGGAGAATCATATAAAATGTTTTAACTGGTGATAAAGAAGACTGCAGAGCTATGCGAAAAGATGTACAGAATATAAATGGAACACTTCAGTGACATAAATATTAATTTTAAAAGAGGTACTGGTGTATCCTATCCATCCTCCAATATTCTTGGAAGACACTAATTATCATGTTGATGTTACAGCTTAAACTGGGTGAAAACTTACTTGTCTCAGGACGCTATTTTTATGTAAGCACACTATTGACCACAATATATGATCCTCAAAGGTTTGCACACTAGTTTTTCAAGCTTTGCAAAACTCTTCAATCCTTTAGTCATACAAGAGCCTATAACTGTTCAGATTGCTAATAATTTGCTTTAGTTCATCACAATTTCTACTGAAGTTCCTGAGTTTTATGAACTTCAGATTGGTAGGAAGATCTTGCTTCAATGAAAAGTTGAATCATAGCTGTGTGGTAAAATAAAAGATCATTTCCAAATTCAAAATACAACACTAACAAACTGTTGTCAGTTAACAGTATTTGTACCATCTGTCAAGAAAACAATTAAACAAGCTGAGTCTACTATTTGCTCCTGGGAAGCAGATACAGTGTGTGCTGTGATCATCCATAACTGTCACCTCCTTGGAGTATGTCACACTCCCTGTGTGGCTGCCTTTCATTTCTGTGGGTATCATGGTCACTGGGGTTATATACCACTTTGTACTTAGATGTGCTTCAATAGCACTCTTAGGCACAATAATATCTATGACACAGATGGAGCTACTAAACCATGGAAAAATTTCAAAGGAAGTTAGTGAAAATTGTTGAAAGACCAGTCTTTCACTATACCTAGACTCGATTTCTATTGTTCTGTATCTTAGATTTTTCATTTGCACCAGTGAAAAGCTGAATCAAAGTCTACTTTGGACTTACAACTGTAAAGAAGTCCATTCAAGTTATATAAAATTGTTTGTAGAGGTGGTCTAAATGAATCTACACAGGGAATAAATCTTCAAAAACTAGAATTCTCTATAAGATGGACACAGGAGGAACAACAGCCAAACCAGAAGAATAAATAGTTGAGAGATTCAGATGCAAGATGCAAGTTTTTAATGACAAGGGACTGCTTAGCCATTGTCTCTGAAATCTCAGAAAATCTAAGAGCTGAAATGAGTGTGAAAATCAATCATTCTATTTCAATAGTACTCAGTCCATTTAATAACTTATCCCACACAACCACTCACATTCTTTATGGAACAGGGCCCATACTCACCTAAAACTTTCATTTACAGAAATCTTTTTCCAGGTGAAATACACAAAAAGGATAAGGAAATTCTATGTACCTTTAGACAGGGAAATACCACTGACTGGGAAATTCAACCTCGAAATACATCTACTTAAAATACCCCTAACAACAAATTACCAACTTCAATCAATTACTGTTCTGAAGAATAGAAGGTAGACTGTATTTTAAACTTGATTTGCAATGCTTTTATTTATTGGCAAACACTGCCTTTCTGATAACCATTACTGTGATTCTGGCTGCTTTTGTTCCTATTAACCAAGCATTACTCAGCATGGACAAGCAACTTTTTTAAAGAGTTGATTTATCTCTGCAATTCTAGAGGCTTTGGTACCAGGAATCTTCAAGGACAGCCAGGCCTAAATGAGTACAGGTGGAGCTACAAAATGAGTAATGTAACAACAAGGTTGACAGTCCTGTAAAGTGTAACCTGACTGGTAATATAATACAAGTATGTGTCAGCTTTTTGCTGAGTTGCGAGGTAATAGTCACAGCTTTTATTTTATCTAACTTGCTCCTGACATCACTCCGCTTTACAGTACTGGAAGACCTTTGCAAGCATCCTGAAGTCACCTAACTGAGAAACTAGGTGTCTTATTGTGATAGGTTGAGTGGAACCCACCTGCTGACCACCCAAACCCCCCACAGTAGAATGCAGTCTTTCCTCCTCCCCCCACCCCCCTGTACGAGCCCAAGGGAAGGTAGAAGGAAAGAAAGAGAGACTGAGAATGCTGAAAACGAGCAGACCACAGCTGTAAGATTTTATGCTCATCCATTAACACTAATATGCAACTAAAAATACCATATATACATAATCAGAGAATAAGAGACCCCCAGAAAAAAGAGACCTCCCCCTGCCACGAAGAGAAATTAAGAATCCAGAAGCAGACCAATAAAAGCTAACAAGGGAAAAAAATCATTACACTCCTCAGATAGCAAAATCACCGCTGGCATTCCATGCCGCTAACGGAGTCCACAAAGCTTCACTGAGCCTGACTCACACACACACACAGACAGACCAACACAACACGAGAGCTTTCCCCCACACACAGGAGACAAGAGGCAGCCAGAAGTCAAGAGGGAGCCGGAAAAGGAGTGTCCAACCCCCCAACACACCCTGATTTACGTAGAAAATCACATGGAATACTGGGAGATGTAGTTCTTCCCCAGCCACAACCTGGCTATTCAGAAGGGTCCAAAAATCAAACCACTACACTTATATTGTCAACATGCATTTTCTGAAGCATGTAGAATTTTGTATTTCAGAGGAGTTCATCTGTACAGAATTGCCTCTGGCAAGGCCTCATATGAATATGCACCAAAAGAAATGTATTTCCTTTACAGGATTGCATGACCTGATAGAAATCCACCCTACTTCCATAATTTATTCTCAATAAACCTTTGCAGAGAGCACAAGCCAAATGGCGTGCATGTGCAAAAACACTGTTTAGCCATGCAGTGTTTAAGTAACTTTAGGCATTAAACAATATGAGTGTTAGCAGAGACATATCTAAGATAAAACAGACACGTATTGTTTCAGTGTCTATTACTTTAACTGGTAACCTATGAATTTGTCAAAGTTCGCAAATGTGTAACACAGAACTGAATTAAGTAAATTGCCATGATTAATCGTGAAGATACTTCTCAAGCTGTACTTTGGCTGACCTTCATGATTCAATTGGCTCTGCGGTTAACATATCCAGTATCAGATACAGAACTGTTTGAATAGTTCCCTGCAAGTGTTTGACAAAATTTCCAAGCGTACATAATTAAGATGGGAATAAAAAAAATTGCATCCATATTTGTTCACATACAGGAATATGCCACTGATATTTTGATCATATATTTCAGCTCTTAAACATGGATTTTAGTGTCTTCAGTTAAGCAGTAAGATATAAAAAGTAGTAGTAAATATTTTTCTTTCTGCATTTTTTGTATTTTTCTTCCAGAATATATTTTCCTTCGCATAATCAAATCCCTAACAAAAAAAGTTACAACAATATGACTTACTGAGTTGCTATGAAGGATATGGGTATTAATGTGCTCTGTAGGAAATGCTGGTACTTCTCATTATAATGCTATTATCATCTTAGAAAAGCTCATCTGGTTTTCAGGAGAAAGATGACTGTCGTAATTGAATTTAATCCAAAGGTGCATATCTGTTTCATGACTTGAGATGGGAGGGGAGCATAAATATACCAAATCTCTCCAGATATAAAAGAACCTAAATGAAGAGGTTGGTGAGAATTACGCATCTCTACAATTTTATTTTGTCCTTTGTGCATTTCATTTTTAGCAACAGATATCTCAAAAGTCATAGAAAAATATCAAGTACAAAATGCCTTACTAAGTATCGGTAGGTTTCACAACACAAATAAATAATCAACATTTATAAAGTTAATTAAACACTTTAAAACAGTAACAGATTCTAGGAACAATCTCTTCACTGTTATTCTCCTCTACAAAATAGAAACCTCTGCTGAAGTTCCTGAATCACCCTGAGGTTATTTTGAGGTCACAAATCTCCAAAATGAACATTTCTTCAGCCTTCGAGGAACAGCTACCAGAAAGAACTGTTCTGAAAATTACTTTCTGTCAAGGATATATTCAGAACAATTTCTATACTTGCCTGTAAGGTAAGAGGCAGAAAGAATTAAAGTCTTTTACTTTTGAAAGCCATTAGATATGGAGAGATTTAGATGATCTATCACTTCATAGTGTGAGACACAGGCTTTTATTTTCTTGCTGCCTTGACTTCCTATCCAAAACAGATTGGGGGGGAGGGGGGGGGTGGAAACAAAACTTAAAACCTTGAAAACGAAACCAAAAAAAGAAACTAAAAAAACCCAGAAAGGTAAACCCAGGAAAAAGAGATCTTATACTCCTCTCCTGATTACACTGAGTAGTCTTCTCTGATTACTAATGAGAGGAAGGAAGACTGGTAATGTCAAACAAGGTCTCACCATCATTCACTAGACTGATAACTGAAGATGGACATTTCATCATGACACATCCAATTGATGTGCTAGTGTATCTCTCCTTTCCTTACTCCTGAAATCACAGAAGACATTCTAGTCACAAATTCAACACCACAATAGTAAATAAGAAAATGGCAACACATTTTTACACAAACAAGACTTTTGAGACACTTCCTACTTGTGAAGAACCAGCAGCTCATAATAGTACATTCCATGGAGCCACAAAGGTTTAGATACAATGCTGGGATTCTTTGTGAAAATGGTTAGGGCAAAGACTAATAATTACTATAGATTACTCTTCTACATGTTGATACACATATCTCTCTGAGGAGACTTTTTTGTGTCCTCTCAGTACTTAAAGGGGACTTATAAGAAAGATGGAGATAGACATTACCACACAGCCTGTAGCCAGGCAAGGGATGGTGGTTTCAAACTAAAAAAGGGTAGATTCAGACTAGATAAAAGGAAGACATTTTTTAAGTAGATGGTTGGTCGAACCCTGGAACATGTTTCCCAGAGCTGGTAGAGGCGCCATCCTTGTAAATTTTCAAAGTCAGGTTGGATGGGCCTCTGAACAATGTGATATAGTTGAAGATGTCCTTGCTCGTTGCAGGGGGATAGGACTAGATGACCTTTAAGGATCCCATCCAACGCAAACCATTCTATGGTTCTATCATGGTTTTAAAATTTTAAAATACAATGATTTTAACACTTAAAAATCTATTTTAATTCTCTCTGTATGCTTGTGAGACCACAATAGATCTACAGATCTTTGTAGTAATGTTAAGTCACTGCCTCATCATAAGTTCCACTGTTTAAACAACAAGGAAGAGAGATCCTTCATCATGACTGACTTTGAAGTCAGGAAACTCTTGCAAGTGAAATTTAGTGATTAAAAAAAACCAATTTCCCCAGTTTCTCACAAAAAAATGTAGTATTGAATAAAATGATCCTTCTAGGTGATTAGGCAGTTGGAGTACATGACTTGTGAAAGGAGACTGAGAAAAGTGCATTTGTTGAGTGTAGAAATGATGAAGGAGAAGCTTTAATTGCTGTCTTCATCTACCAAAAGGTGTGTTACAGAGAAGACAGGGGCAGTAACTGAACACACTAGAATATGTGTCTTCCTCTTTCTTGACATTTAAAAGGATACTGTAGAAAGAGCTGAATTGATTTTATCTCTGATCTTTTAGTAGATGGCAGTCAGAAGGTCCAGGTAAAAACTGTCTCATAAATATCATCTTTACAGGAAAGTAATACATTTGTAAGGCCTAATTAATACCTGCTCCTTTTACTGGTTTTCTAGAACATGAGGAGGTATTTTGTTAAGAAATACCACAAAGAGCAAAGCACACCAAGTTATTCCTGTTTTGTTTTATTTGGTCTACATTGTGTACATTGCATGTAGACACTTGGCAGCTCTGAAACATATCAACTAATTCATTAAAATGGATATGCAAATAATTTTCAACAGACTTACTAAAGACTTATTTTCATTTTATTTATTATTACAATCTAAATACATAAGTATCTATACACATTAATCACAAACAAATAAATGCTCTAAATTAACAGGTCTTTATCTTTTCCAGCCAATGAATAAGGTCATTAAAAGCTTTCTGAATAGTAAGAAAGCTTCTAGATAATAACCTAAGTGGCAATCAACTTACATCAAAGTTCTTAGGTTTAGCATAGTATTTAATGCATAAACATTTTCAAAGCTTTTCAATGGGGTCAATAGTACATAATTTGAAGGAGTACCTGGTACAATAAACTGGTACTTCAAAGTTAAGAAAAATAGACAGAACTCCTAGAGAGTGGTTTTGAAAATCCTCACTAAGCTAGGAAAGAGCTTGGTAGGTTTTCCCCTTCTGTACCTCATTCCCACCATTAGACAACAGCTGTTCATTACCTGATCCTTGTGATGGGATTGGATTCTCTCCTGCTGTTCTTACCTGAAGTTTCTATATCAGTACTTCATGCCTATACTCAAGACTAGGATGAGTTGAGATGGTCTCACATTTCCAATACATTCTAATTCTGCCCCATGACTATATAACCGTATCCTCTATGCCCTGCCAATCTAGCGCAGGTTAAGCTCCAATCATCAGGGGATTTTTTTTGCAAGAACTTCAAACTTGCCTTAATTGGATTGTTTTCTATCTGCCTGCTTAAATCCACCTTGCAGTTATTGCAGCAACTACTTTGTTTTCTCGCAAATATTTAATAGCTCTCCAAAATAGCTGCTATATTTCACCTAGCTCTACTGCCTTTAGTACAGGTAATGCTGATCTCTGCTCACTTCCATTGTGTATATACCTATACTACAGTAAATGTCTTCTCAGTGTAAGCACTTCCAGATCTTTCTGCATGAACTACTACAAATAAATATAGATTTTTACCAAGTGGATCAAATTCAAAACACACTGCAATTGGGCAATCTACCAGTGCACACTGCAAACCTAATTCCTTGCATCATATCTCATAATGACCTCACAATTCAAAAGGAGACTCACAGATTGTAAAATTTTTACTTCTCAGCACTTTAGTTGAATTCATACACGTGTAACTCAAGCAGTTCTTCAACTGAGAGGAAAAATACTGCAATGGCTAAAGAATAAAACAGAAAACTAGATCTTGAAAGAAAAATAAAACTGTGAGTAAGATTGTTATCTCTTTTATTTCAGAACATATTTTCAGTTAGGAATAACAGCAAAAAATGACCAACAACTAGGTGAAAAAGATAGACTTTATCCATAGAGCTAATGACACTGCACTGAGACTAAATTATTTAGAAGAGTTTAAATGCCTGAATGTTTGTGATTAAATTAATTGTAATCATAAAACCCTGGCAAAATAAGTTACATTTCTTCAATAATCTAAAAGAAACGTAAACCTAATAAACAGTAAAACCATACTTATTCAAAGAGGAGATGAATTTGGCAGCAGTTTTACTCATTAATACATCATTTCCTTTACATATAACCAAGACTGACTTGCTCTCCAAACAAAGCACAGTTCAGGATTAACTACAGATCTCAGACTCTTGCTCTATGGCATACATACACACATTCATCCAAAGGAAGATTTAAGTCTAGCTGACAATCTTAACACTGAGGTTACATATGCCTAGATGTGAATATTTTTTGTTGGTTTTTTTCTTTTCACATATTCCATATTTGTCATTTCCAGAATCCCTTGCTCTTTGGCTAAACAATGATAAGGAAGAGAGCTAGCAACTGCACAACTCATTGTGAAAGAAGCAGCATCAGTAGTAACTGACAGCAGGTTTTAAGCTAAGATCAGTCACTTTGCAAAGGCTCACTACAAGATCTCTGAGTCAGACCTGAAAGGAAATGGAGAACAACCGCTGAGGAAGAAACACTCTTCCAAACACATTGTTTGATTTAAAAATCCTTCAAAGTGTTGAAGCCATACAGACTGACCAAACTTTCTTAAAGAGTATGACATTGCCAAGGTTGTCGATATGCTCTGCCTTTACTTTTAATATTGTTATTACTTTATATTAACTAGTTACCAAGTATATACAAAGGAAAAAATTACTAATCAAATTCATACTACTATTTGGATACTACTTAAAGCAATTACATATTCATTCTGCGAGTTGATTAGTTTTTTTCTCCTTGGTTAAGAGCTTTGATAAAAATAGGAGTGGGAAGTAGCAGGAAAGTGATTCAGAAAAAAAAGAAAATCCCCCTAAAGCTTCACAATTTCTGTGTCAGCTGAGATAAAAGCTGAGATAAAAGGCTGGGAAAAAACCACAAATCATTCACTTTTCAGTGAATCCGGGTCTGCCTAGTCCTTGTCCCTTCCTCTGTCATCTATCAGTCTTTTCTGAGTCCATCCAAAACTCAGGATTTCTGTTAACATATCCTTGATTGTATTTCTGCCCTTCCCTTGCTTCTACACTGATGCTGCTTCTTCTGTCATACTTCCTTGAGCATTATAGCTTCACTGTGTACTACTGTCATTAAAATGGAATTAGAAAAAATTCTATGGGCTATCTTGAACAGCTACAATTATTTCCATTTACCAGAAAAATCTAAATTTGAATATTGCATTATTTATATTTTCTCCCAGTCTGCTGTTAGTTTGCATTAAAATGTGTGCTTGAACATTGCAGGTTACTTTAAAAAATGTAAGGAAATTGGGTCACCCATTCAGCTTAAAATAAAATTATTTCACTGTAAGAAGGATGTAGCTTTCCATGCAAAGACTTTAAGAATTTAACAATAAAAACTTACAGAGAAAGAGGTGTTTCCTTTTTGCTGGTTACTTATTATAAAATGGTATTTTACAATTAAGTATATGACCTTGCCATGCAAATGAAAAATAAAATCAATATAGTTGTAGAAATCTATGTAACTTAAAAACTTAATTGTGTGATTCAATAGCTTCCATAGTAGATATCTGCAAGCTGTTAAAATATAGGTAATTAAAACTTGAAACTGCTAACAACTACTCCCACAAGATACTGCATATAAGACTATACAGAAAGTCTAAACCTTCTGGTTTATGTTCTTGCAAACATAAAATAGAAAACAGTATATACTGTATATAACTCTCTATGGATTATATCAACTTATCCACTAGTATAATACTCAAAATGATTAAAGATTATCCTTTCTACCCACCACTCTGTTTCAGATAAATGTTATCTACGTTTTCAAGGTATCTGAAAATCAAATGAAAGTGAGCATGGAATCGATGTCTTATAGGTGACTTACCTGGCATTAATGCTTTTTACTTAGTGAGGAAAAACAAGCTAGTTTATGCTTAGCTCCAGCGCTCAATAGGAAATATAAAGATTGACTGAGTGGGATGAGAGCTATCTGCAAGAGAGGATGGGACTGTTGTTAAGAGGTCATGGACTCAGCAGAGAAGGATGGAACAGTAAAATGGATAATTTTGTAGTGACAGTGGGAGACTAGTCTATTTTATTCAGTAGGCAAAACTGGGCTCACTGAACCATTCACAGTGAGAAACAGCACAGATGGCTTATTGACACTTTTATCAGGCGCTCCAGTGATAGGGTAGCAACTTTTATGTAACAATGAAATTTATGTTTCTGAAAAGCATTTCAGTAGGGATCTATTTAATTTTTACCAAATTAATCCACAAATGTCTGCATACAAGTCTCATTTCCTTCATTTAGCATAGCTGATGGTAGATGAGGACCTCTAAGCAATACTTTGCTAAATACTGAAATATTAATTAAAACTCTTATTGCTTCCCACCATCACTGTAAATCTCACCAGTATTACTGAGAGTTTTGTGAATAAAGTACAGAAGAACAGTATTTGACTGGCAGAAATTACTTCATTGTTCGAGCTCTTTGCAGTACACAAAGAAGAACAGAATAAAGGGATAAATGTCATCCCAGTTTGGATGACCTAATAAAGGTATCACAAAATCTCAGAATCACTAGGTTGGAAAAGACCCCCAGGATCACTGAGCCCAGCCATTCCTATCAAACACTAAACCATGCCCCTCAGCACCTCATCCACCCATCTTTTAAACACCTCCAGAGATGGTGACTCAACCACCTCCCTGGGCAGCCTGTTCCAGCGTACAATGACCCTTTCTGTGAAAAATTTTTGGTATGGTAGAGCTGGATAACTGACCAAAAGGCTTGCTAGTGCTTCATATAATATAAGAGAAAGAGCGTTCTTTTTCAATCGTCATCATCATCGTCTGTACTTTCATAGCACCTCCTCATCATCGATGCTTCATATTCTTTAACCTGAAACTTGAGTATTACATTGAGAAAATCATCATGTAATAATGACTTAGTAAATTAACTTTCTAGACAAAATCACCCCTGGGGTAAGTTATAGTTAAAGTGATACCAGTGATTATACAAAGTGGTTTCTTTCTAATTCTTAGTTAAAATGCCAAAAAATTTTGCACTGCAATGTTGAAGAGATTAGCACAACAGAAGCAGCACAACATAAGACTGAAACAAAAGGAGAATAGCAAAGAGCTCTCCTGTACTGCAGCACCCTGCTGATTAGTTTATAGTCTTTAAATGTTATTCCCTAGATCAAACAGAACAACTAAGATCAGGAGCAGAAGTCTCTTCCTTACACTCAGTCCTGTGTTTTGACTGTTTCAGTTTTATTCACTGAAAATATTTTCCTCCTAAAACAAAAAACATCTATTTGTTTGCTTCTTTAATCTGAATCCTACACAGCTGTGAATTGTTCAGTTCTTAAATTTTCCATCTTTCATTGAGCATATTTAGAGGTGTTGTTCTTTCAGGAATTAAGTACCAATACCCAACCAGAAAAGATTCTGTCCAAAGAAAAAATAACTTGTTTCCAGCATATGTGCCTGTATGACTCTTCAGGCAAAAAAATTACCAACATTCTGTCTGTTTTACAAAAGGCATCCAAATACTTTGGAGTTGATAGTGACATATGGTACCTTTACTAAAAAAAAAAAAAAATCATTCACTTAAAAGGAGGAATAAAAGAATAAAATGCTAGAAGCAAATTGAATTGGCCTTGGGACTAAAGGGTACTGCCATGTTCACAGAGTTGCTTTCACAGACAACTACATCATGCACTATTTGTCATGAGGTGATGACATATCAATTTAAAGTAGTTAGGATTTTCCACCAGTACTCTAATTATTATTGGGAAGCGGTTTTCAATTCTGACCACTCTGACTGTTAACACTGGTGAAGTGTATTCAAGACAATTTTATGTTTAATTTATCTAGTACTAAAAATTATTTTTAATTTCAATATTTCTTCTAACATTACGGTCGACATTTTAATGTAGCCATTTTTGTTCTCTCAAGAAAACATTTAGTCTTAGCATATTATGGGAATGAATTTTCTGTGAATTTAAAGCTCTGGATATTCACCTTCTTCTCCCCCCCCCCAAATTAGGATTTTGTCCATTCATGTTAACCATACTGTGACTTTCTTCTGCAGGACATTCCTGTCTCCAGACAAATTATATGTACAAACAGGATATTGATCTATAAGCTAGAATTAACACTTGTCTGTTCCTCAGTATTTTAGTTAATAAGACACACCAATTTGTAGACTTTCTAAGACTAAATTATTAGTTACTTTATTTCAAAAGCATGTGTTTATACTAACCTAAAACAATTCTTACCAACTCTCTGCTGCTCGCTCCCTATCCAAGTGAGTCCTAAAGTAATGCAGAGCTGTCGTAACTGTTTCTGTAATATAATGCAGGTCACATTTGGGTAAAGGCTAAACCAGCCATATTAAAATAAGTAAGTGCTCGAGTGTGACAGAGGCAGTCTGGACTCACAGTTTCTGACAATACGTAGTTAACAAGAAGGTTTATTTTCACTCCTTTGCTCCAAGCTGAAGTCACACCATAGAGATGGCTTATCAGCTACTTAACTGAATCTTTCAATTGACTAGATGCCTGCTTATATAAATTCTTTTCCTTTTCTGAAATACACTATTTACGTGTGAAATTCTGGCTGTAAGGATATGTAACGCACAGATCTGAACCTACATATCACAAGTAGGCCTTGTTTATAGAACTGCATAAGACTTAAATAGTGCCTAAGACTTGACATCATTTTTCATGCAGAGTTAATTTAATCCTGAGGAAAAAAGTCATCTTGTCCCCAAGGCTTTCAGGGACAAAGGGAACAATTTTTTGACAGCATGTAATACCTCCAAAAAAGGCCTCTAGTTTCAGGTCAGTGCTTCTTGACACACAAGTAGTAGTTGTGAATCATGACAGTTAAAATATTGTTACTGACTTAGAAGTACATCAGTTAATCATGGCACTTTCAAATCCAAAATAATTTTATTTTATAGCAGTTTTCAACCACAGAATTAAGTTGCACACACAGATGCAAGGAGCTACTGTGTAGACGGAATTTTTTATGACAGAATAACATTCAAATAGTCCTACAATGGACACTGTTGGAGTGGAGTTATAACTTTTCTGAGTTAGCAAGGCAGTAACATAATCATAATGTAAATGCTTTTTAGCAAAAGTCTAGTATGGTTTAAAAGATATGGAATGTGCCCAGCTTACGCAGTGTAGTCCGATGATACTATGTACTATTCAAGTATAAATAGATTTATAATTCACTCGTAAATAATATCAAAGAAACAATGAAACATGCCTGAAACACTTCTCATATTAAAGGCCTATCACTGGTGGTTTTACTATTTTTATTAATGCTTCTCAAGCAAATTCTGTTGTATTCTACAGTAAGTCCTGTAAAATAATTTCTATAGAAGCTAGCCATTTATTACATCACTGAAGTTGCCATATAGAAAAATATAAGTTTCTTTGTATCTAATACTCTGCAAAAAAAGTCTCAAAGTAGTAGCAGCTATCTGTAAAAGAAGAGATTATGAATACTAAAGTTCAGTAGTATAAAGGACATAGGAACAAGGAAAAAATGAGAGAAGACAGACATAAACGGCATATAAATAAGTCCCAAATGTTCTTCACCAGACATTTAGGCTGACACTTTCCAAATCCTAGTCAGTATTGGAAAAGTTACGAACATTGGAAAAAACATTTTTAATAGAAGCTTTACAGTCAACCTTCTTAACTCCTGTATTCCACTAGTAAGTCACTATGACCCCTTTGATACATCTAATATGGTATTTCCCATCCACCCTTTGCGGAATGGATGTGACTGGAACTCTAGTGATTGAGCTGCAGGTGAACTACCATGTATCCACTGTCACTTTTTCCCAAGGTCTTTGCAGCATGAGTCCTCTGTGTTTAAGAACAGAAAAAATGATTTTGACAGCACTTTTCTTACACAACAGATACACAGTCATTGGACCAATAGAACCTCCACACTGCTGGTACTCATAGAGTATCTGACCTCCCAGACTTCCCTGTAACATTACTGCCCATATGTAGGAGAAAACACGATATTGATACTGTCATTAACTGTTGTATTTTTAAGGCTTTTTGAGTCTTTTGGACTTGATGATCCACTGGGTCTCTTCCAACCTGGTTGTTCTATGATTCGATGATTCTATACTAATAAAGAGATGACTGGGCAATTTCTATATTCATTGCATACAGTAGCAGAGGTCTATTTCCATAAAACCTTAAAATCAACCAAGGAGCCAGCCTGTCTGCAGGATACAATATTTGACCTGTGCTATAGAACTGGAGAAGGAAGTTGCTTTTTTAGTTTTAGAGTTGTCGGTCAGAGGTACCCCTAATAAAGACAGTGTTTTCACAATTTAGGAAGTTTCTGTGAGAACAGAATCTAACTTGGTCATGCCTGAGCACCACAAACCTTTGTGCTTCCTTACATAAAATCAGCTGCAAGATCATCAGACATAATATGACCTTTGTTCAGCTATCAATAGTAAGTAAAGCATCAACAAGGTGATACATTCAGATATTCAACATATTCTCCTATGCTCTCTAGGTATGTTTACAGAGTTATTCCTAAATTGGCATAGTAGGTGGGAGGAAAAAAATATGATATTCACCATTCCTGCATCTGCTGGCTTATCCATATGCACACTCTGTTCTTATACACAGTACTCTTGCAGAGACTTAGATTTTTTGATCATGAGGACATGGTTTATCTTCCCAGAATACTCAGTTTAAGATGTGTAAAACCCATTGATACGCTGCTTCCCAGCAAGCTACATTAAAAAAGCCCATATAAATCATAGGGAAACCCAGACTCTGATATATTTTCAAATATGATGAATCACATTATACCAAATCAAAAGACCTACAAAATCATAGTAGCTCAGCTCAGAAATGGAGGTAATGTGCACCAATGTCAGATGCTCCATTGGAAGGTCAGATCTGACAGGAATCAGTCTGGCATCAGTGGCTTAAAGAATGTGTTAAAATACTTCTACTTGAAAGGAGCTATCCAGGTTGCTGTCTGTCCAAAGTTTCTTCTTAAGGGAAGTTCCAGAAACTTTATGAGAAAAACTTCTAAAAAATTGTTTCCCCTTTTTTGGGGTTTTTTTTAAGAAGAGAAAAAGTCAATGAAACCACTTTCTCTGTCAAAAGTGTTTAATGGTTTAGAGAGGATCCTTGGGGAATGAGAGTTATCTATCAGATTCCTAACAATGTATATACAATCATCTTTTTTATCATCAGTTTTGCCCAGTTATTTACTTAACCTCTTTTTCATGTGGTTCACTGCTTACTTACAGCCGTGAACAGTTGTGAATATAAGGAAGATATCATCCACAATTAGCATATAAATACCTTGCAGCATTTGCTTTAATTGCCTAATTTTTTTTCTGGAAAAAATAATATCTCTCTGAGGTAATATCAAAGGAGTAGGCTTATTCTGCCTATGGGGCAGCTTTTGTACTAATCAAAGCCCTAGTACCTTTCTGGTTCAAGTTTAGAGCAGTTGGGGGACAGTGACAGAATAAAGAACAATGGAGTGAAGTAGCCACAGCAGTTCAGTCTCAAAATATTTCCAGTTATAAAGTTATGGACAGGAATATTGTAAGAAATAACTGCTCTATCTTGTTCCTGTGTGTAAAGCTTCCAAAGGCAAAATTCATTGTTTTGAGAAGTATAGGTACTTTGGCAATGATTTGGTCTACCAGAAATGTGCAGGGGAACAATCACAGAATAGAAAAAGGCCTGGTTCTGTCCATACTTTCAAAATGAGAGATATTCATGCCATTTACTCAAGATATTTCATTGCAATGAAAAGATTTCCTATCCGAGACACAAATTCTTTATATCCTAAACTGAAAATTGTTACCATTCATATAAATACCTTCCATTTTTCTGTTGCTAGTTTTGTTCAGACACTGAAAGAATCAAGAAACCAGTGGAAATTCCTGGTAATCCTGCTAACTACTGTGGTGAGACCAATACGTCCGCTCACATTCAACTTGACTAAGTCTTTCATGATAAGTTATTTATACTTCTAGGAATTTATTAGTGCTTTACTCTCTGAATATGATTGCGATGCCTTGGGTTTTAAGATATTTGTGAAAAGCTTCAAAGACAGTTTAAAATTTTCCTTCTAAGTTCATAAGTGCCATAATATATGTATAAATCCTTCTCTCTGGTATTTATGCAGGTCAGAAGCCTGTCCCCAAAAAATGTGGAAAAAGCATTCAAAGCTCAGCTAAGAATTCAAGGTATTGGAAAGAGACAAAAATATAGGTAAGGCATTTAATTGTTGGTTCAAAGATATTAGAAGGCTGAGAAATTGTGTTCACCTAATAATAGCTCTAGATTAATAGATCTTGCACTTGATATAGCCATGAAGGAACCACTGATTGTTTTTTCCTGTCGTTTCATTCATACACCATCATTTTCATTCTCTCATTTGTTTCAGAAAGACTTTCTCAAAAGGTGTAACAGGACAATCTCCTAAGTAACTGTAAACTATTAATTTTAGGGTATTTTTCTGTCTTTAGAAGAAATTGCCATAATAGATTAACATCTTAACCTTCAACTGGGGCTTCCAGTATTCTATTGAAACTACAGCTGTAGGCAAATAAGTATCTCCTAAGTGACCTAAACAGCTTTTTTTCCCTTGTTTACACTGTGTCAGTTTATTCTGTGATGTAGAGTAACACCATATTTAACATAAAAATAATTATTTCTACCCCTGACCAGATCTTCTATTATGGTTTGCTTTTTCCAAGCTGCCTTCCTTGTTCCTTCTATTACTCCTACTATGTGTCTATCCCTTGCAACAAACTTGCAACATAAGCAAAACCTGAAAGTTAGGATTGAAATTTTCAAAAAAAATGAATAAGATGTTCAGTGCCACAGTTATTGAACATCCAACTTAAGGCTATTCTGGACTGAAAGGCCACGAACTTTGGCCGGAGTTACAGATTTCAATGTCTGTGAGGAATTAGGATGTAGATATCTTGAGCCAAGTAAACAAGAACTTAGACACCTCAGACCTGTGACCCAAAACAAAGTGATAAAGTAGAAAAAAGATTTTTAGAGGGTGTATGTACTATTATTGAATGATTAATCCATATTTATACTAGGTGTAGATCTATTGAATTTAGTGGCATTGTATTAACTCTGAATTTGACAAGTAACCTCATGTACCACTTAGAAAAACAAAATTTAAGTTTTCTCTAAAAGCTACTGGATGCCTATAGGAAGATAAAGCCATGAGGATAAGATATAGATTGTTTTGAAAATTTCACAGGTATGAGGTTACCTCATGCATCGCAATATGGTGTACTTGGGATCCTAAGACCAAGTATTCTTATTTATATCAATATAAATGCATTTATTCAAATTCAAAGTGACACAATGAAAGAATCATCTTTGTTGTGTGGGTTTTTCCCATCATATAAGCTTCATTATAATTAGATAGGTGCACTAGCAATGTCTCTATTAAAATGATTTTTTTTTTCATTTTTCTTAAAGAGGAATGTGTAATCCTTTTGGAGTTAAGAATTTATTGTATCCTTTTCCAACTGACACCACAAATCTGTGAACAGAAACATAATTTCTAAGGGAGCTTCAACTATGTCTGCTACAGTTTCTGAGGCAGAATTGTTGTAACAACTAATTCTTGATGCATATACTCAGCATAAATCAGTAAAGATGTTAACATTTTTTTTCTCATTGTTTTTCATATTGCGTATAAAATTCTGGCTGCTCAAAATTAGTCTTTTTTTTCCCCACTATATACATTAATCTAATATAATCTAATGGGACTTAACTCTTTTTGATTTCTATAAACACAATGGTAAAATTCCAGTCTTGAAGATAATGGAATTTTTGCTTATTTAAGGAAAGGAAAGGCTGATTGATAAATTTGCACTTCTGGTGATACAGAAGATGTAGCTTGCCCTCTTGTCAACAAAAGTATTTCAACACTTAAAAAAACCCCAAACTATCCATCTTTCTTCTCTTCCTCTGCTAAAATATGAAATGCACATCCCCCGATTGGTTCATCATCACAGTTTACATTGATTTTTGAGAAATCAGCGTAGAAAGAAATGTCTTAATGTTACTGTTTCTTTCTCCTCAATATTAAAATTATGGAAACCTCCTAGAACTAAAAAAGCAGGACATGTGAAATCCTGTCCAACTTCTAAATTTCTGTCCTGTGTTCTTATTAAGTCATTCTCGGTAAAGCAGTAGCTATGGCTTAGGCTCTCGAGCTGAAAGTGTTACCCAGTCCACCAACATCCTGACCAACTTCTACAGGCACACAGTGCACATTTACTTAGGTGGGTACAAGCCTGATCATTTTTATTCAACTGATCATTTTAGATTCCAGATTACACAGGAACTACAGATGGTGTAATCAGACACATGGGTTGGGCATATTTTCCTCTGGAAAACACACCACTGTTACACACTAAAAACTATCAGGCAGAACATCTTAATCACCTGATTACTGATTTGATGCATCCTCCTATAAGTTAAAGAGTATTTCTTTTCCACAGAAGCCAGTAGCCATTTTACCTAAGTGTGGTTTTAATATGTCAGAGAGTATTTCTTTTCTTGATGCAATGGCTGGAATCAGGTAAGACAGTTTTCTAAAACTGTGTTTAAGTTCTGTGACTAGAAACTAGATGATCTCATTGTACAATCTTTGTTCATGGAATCGTTCACTTTGGGAGTTTGATCCATGAAGCTAATTGAAAGTTCATATTTTCAGCCAAATCCTTGTCTTAAGTCCAATGCCAACATTCTTCTTATAGGTTTACAAAAACTATTTCATTTTAATTTGTGTAATAGTAGAAATCATAAATCCCAAAGTCAGTCATGTCATTATGGCAGGCGCTGTAGACATTAACTGCCCAT
Organism: Piaya cayana; assembly: GCA_013389865.1. Taxonomy (NCBI): domain Eukaryota; kingdom Metazoa; phylum Chordata; class Aves; order Cuculiformes; family Coccyzidae; genus Piaya; species Piaya cayana. The sequence goes on from WAAB01018929.1 coordinate 55,146, forward strand.
GGACCTCAGACTTCTAGGATTTGATTCTGCCATTTCTTTTCAAACAGACATAGTATTTTGCAAGAAAATTTTTCCATACAAAGCATTGGTCAAGAAGCCAAATCATTTTCCTCCATGATATGAAGCAGAATAGATCATTGCTTGTTGTCCAATGAAGTCTTGGACCCACTGACCAACAGAAGCCTTCAGAAAGCAGTTGCAACATTTTACTGTTCCTTAAAATATTATTGTACATCTGGAATTTGCAGGCAAGAGGCTTCGCTGTTGACAGTACACAGTTGATATTGAAAGGTGTGCAGAGATTACAGTATCTGCAGAAAATATATCAGAGGTTTTAAGATACTAATTGGACCTGCTGCAATTTGGAAATTGCTGTATGACTAGGAAGATGGCATAAATCATGCTCAGCTTTCTCTGCTGTTTGTACTCAGTAGGAATATTTATGATGCGGCGAGAAGTAAAATCATGAAGGACATGCCATGATCCTATCCCTGGATGATATATGTGTACACATACCATGAAATGTAATACAGTAGTGTGTTTATCACTTCCTGTGGCTTTGCACAACCCTTGTCGCTCATAAAGGTAATAAAAATGAATGCATGTATTTAAATGAGACCCCCTGCAAATTTGCAGTCACAGAAAAAATGGTGCAATTAGGCAACTAGATTTACATAATGCTCAGTATATATGCTGATGCAATTTTAGCATAGAATTTTCAGCGAATATTTTAAGAGTTCATTTTCCTTTCATTATTGTTTTATTAAGTTGAAGATGCAGTATATTTTTTTTGTGTTATAATGGAAATCTTACCTACCAAACAGTGGGTGCTGTCTTGATCATAGTTTTTAATCTAAAGGTGAAAAGTTTGCTGCCAGTAGGTCTAACTCACATTAATTTGTTAATTAGGCTTACTGTCTTCCACAGATCCCAAAGAAGTAAACATCATTATTCAACCTACAGACAAGCCTACTGTTTTTGACAGGCTTTGTTTCTTTTCTTCCCATACATGGAAGCTTTGTTCTTATAACACAACTGCTTTTGGAATCAAGCCTGTAAGAACACATAAGGATTTTTCTTGAGATTTTGTTCATTCCAGACCAATTTCTTCAACTGGCAGAAAAAAAAGATGCTTATCTTGGGTGGTATTGTTTTTTTCTCCATGACTTCTCTTCAGAAGTTCAGGCAATATAAAGCAGGGTGAGTAAGAGAACAGTGAAAGTACTGTGTACTGGGAAAGCAATAGAGTAAATATAGCCAGAATCTGAGCCTTCTAACAAAAGATATTTCTTCTTATAGGAGTGCAATTGCTGCAGGCTCTTTATGAAATCAAAGATCTGCAAGTATTCTTAGATTATATTCATTATCCCCTGGAGTTATCTCTCTCTACTGACTAGAACAAGGAGAGTTCATGCTGATTACACTCTGAAGTCTCACACTTGTATTACACACCTAAAGATGGGCCTGGATGTATTCCACCTAAGAAATATTTGCCATGCAGGGAGAATGAGTACTGGACAAAAAGACTGGGAGTGGCATGAGATGCCTGAGAAGTGAAAATTCTATTCTACAAGCAGGTGGAATATGGGGGCTGGAATAGCACATTTGGGCTCAAAAATTATGAAAATAACAAGCTTAGAGATATCAAATCTGAACAAATTATGAGAAGTAAAACTGCAGCATATTAATTATATGAAACCAAGATTTTCTAATTCTGACACGCAGAGATCTGTTAGGATATCAAGCCAAAGCAGATACCTGTACTACTTTGTGGTCTACATGAAAGACAGCACCCTGCTGCCAATCTTCATAGCTCATTAACTAGCCTAACCTAAAAAGGTTTCATCTCTGTTGATGGTAGTTACTAAAATGTTGCTGTGTCAAACAACTCAGCTGCCTTCTGCATGAGTTTCATTAAGCCTGAAAATTATGTGCCTGAAAGCTGACATTAAAACAGCAAGATTAAGATTTTAAAGTGTAGTTCTCTTGGAGACTAATGCCAGAATTAAACAGAAGTTTCCAGCTGAGCAGTTCAGCCAGGATGGTAGTCCGGCTGGGGACATGCAAGAACAAAACTACAGGTTTCTGATGAAGATTCAGGTGCCTGTTGCCTAAATATTAGGAGATTCCTTAAACATTAGGCAATGTTTTTGTGAAGCCCCTTGCTAGATTCAGAGGTCTAATTTAGGAGTCCATGTCCATCTGTATAGCTGGGTCTCTCATTCTTCAAACATGTGGTTCTAAAGGGTGGTGAAATGGACAGGATTCGTCATCTTTTCTGGAAATGTAGTGTATACTTTCTTACAGTGGAGGGTCACACGTTCCATTAGTAGATTATTAATTGCTTTGAGAAAAGGTGAGGATAAGGACGTATGCTTTTTCAGGCTATCTACCGAGGGCAGGCGTGCTAGTAGGCAACCTCATCTGTCTATCTCAGATTTGTTTCTGTGGTTTCTCTCACTGTGAAGCACACATGGAATCCCAAATAAAATAAGGAGTTAGAGATTTCCCCTCTAATCTGAAAACAAAAGGTGCATACATATATGGACTTACATACAAAGTTCTTGTCATTATCTTTGCAAGGGATATTCACCTTCACCTTTATTTTAAGTTTGGTTGTGTAACACTGGCACAAATAGGGTCAGATTATACAAGTCTTCATGCCACAGACTGTACAAACTATCAATCGCTCCACCAGATCCGAGGAAAGACCCTCTGAAAAAAACAGGTCTTGACAGTAAATAACAAGTAGCCTTTTCTTTTTCCACTACAGCATCTCATTAATAAATAGCACATATTACAATCTTTCATAGGTACACATCCAGGAATATTGCACCACCTACTCCTGTCAGTTTGGTTCGTTTAGACCCCATATCTTGCTACTTGTTAGTTTTTGTGAGTGATTAACCTATAAATCCTAAAGTGCTGTTCAAGTTCTACCAAAGTAAAATGGAAACACCACATCCATTTTTTCACTAGATATAATAAATTCTGGAAGTTCTGATGGAGAATAATTTCATTGAATTAGATTGTTTTTGCAGTTGCTAACTTGAATAAGATCTATACATGTAGTCATTCTTTTAATATTGTATTGTAATGTTTAAGTCAAATTAGAAATGTTTCAACTTTTCTCAGAACTCAAAATTCTTTGCATGAATGATTTAACAAACATTTAATACTGTTCCTTGAATTTCAGGGATAGATTAATGTATCATTTATATGTGAAAAAGAGAAAGAGCGTAGCTAAAAGCCTTTTCCAGTAAAATTGAGAGCATTTATTTTGCATTATTTGCCCAGCTTTCTTCAGTGAATGTACTCCACTCTTCAAAAAGTCTGTAGACAAACAGTTTTTAAAGTGGAGGGATGAGGACTCTAGAAACTGTTATTCAAATTCAAATCATCAAATCATCAAATTTAATGGAAGAAACTCAAGCTGAGGTATGAACTTCCAGTCATCACAGATTCAAAACTCCAAATACATTCCCACTTGTTCTTGTGCTAGGAGCTTTCTTCATAAATGTGTAAACAGAGACATCGAAATTAATAGCAGAAGAGATATCTGATATGTTTGATTGTTTTACATAACAGTGCATATTTAATTGTAAAATTTAAAAAAAAAAGTTTGCCTAGTGCAGAAAGGGTGAAAAAAGAGGGACAAGCCATAGGACTGCCAGAACAGATTTCTGAATCTGAGGAGGTGAGGCTCTCTTCTTTTTTTATCCTTTCATTTATCTTCCATCTTATAATTGCTAATAGTTCTCCTAAACTCACAATGAATGAAACACACACATTCTTAACATCATAACTTAAACTTGTAGGTGCTAAAGCCGTGCATGCCAGCTGAGCCCATGTGGTTTAAATTATGCTTAATTAATTACGCTTAGCCACTCCAGTGTCTCCATGATGTTCACACAATTATCTTTGCATATTAGCACTTTCTAAGTATAGAACTGAAGGATACAGAGCTATCATTGAAGACACAGCTTCAAAGAAGTGCCTGCTTTTAAAGGTGACAGCATTTGAAATAAAAAAAAAACTAATCTGCAAAAATACATTTGAAACAAAACAGAATATTTAAGTAAAAAGTTAAAAGTGGGGATTTTGGTATGGAAGCAATGGCAAATTCCATTCTCATCCATGGTTTCAGTAACCCTTATGTGACACTTTCTTTTGTTATCAGATGGAAAGAAAGAAATTGTTATCAAAAGGAATTATCTAAACCCATAATTTTTTAAATTATGGTGGCTTATTAGCAGCTCTACTAGCTTCTAGTTAGTCTACTATAACACAGTAATAGCACAAGAAGTGCTGCAACAGTTATCCGTTAAGCTTAATAAGGCCATGATTCTGCCAGCCCCACACTTCTCACAGATTAAGGTACTTTTCAAAGTGACTGAAATTCTTGAATCATTTCCTAATTAAACAGAGCAATCCACTCAATAAATAATAGAAACCATGACAGACTTTTCATCTTACTAATAAATAAAGAGTTTGTCTGGTTAGGCCAAAATGTTTATTATTCATCTCAGAATTCACTTACTGATAAGAACGCAAAAATTCTTGCAGAGTTGCAAACAACAGAGCATTTTCACACACTTACAGTGACATGTGTTATCATTCCAGGAATATTTTGTAAGCACTCTGCCTTCAAATTTTGCTTTGATTTTTTTTTTCCATTAAAACAATCTCCCTCAAGCACACTTTAATTAGCAATTTTTCATCTTGACTACTCCCTGTTGGAAGTTGGGCAAATGCTGCCTTTCTTCTCTTTTGCCATGTAGAGAGTTTAGGGCAGGGAAGGAGGAGTCTTTCTGAAGGACAGATGAGTATCTATTCTCATATTTGAAATATCTTCTTTTTGTTAAGTACTACCATTCTGTTGATTATTGTGTTTATATACTTTTCAGATATTCTAAAAACTGGTTTCCATCCTCCTTACATCATCATTAAAAATCTATCCTGTTCTAACCAAAGTTGTATTATTTTAATAAAATTGTATACATTTTAATTTTGCCTACTGTGCACTGTATACTGGATTTATCTTAAAATATAACTGAACCTTAATACTGTTTACAGTTTGTATCATTGAGATCAATCTCCATTAGTAAGGGAAAGTAACACGGCAGGGGCCAGAGAACTTCACGAACAAATCAATATGATTTCAAATGAAGTCCCGTTTATTCAGGGTTCACCCGTTTATATAGGGCAAGCAGGCCAAAACATCAGGTAAACTCCCATTGGTCACTGCCCTAGCAACTAGCCTCTCCTGGCAACCGTCATCCCAAATCTTCCTGCCACCAGCCTGAAAACTCCTGCCCCCACCTGCAAACCACTTCATTAGCATAACACAACAGAGTCGTCCAAAATCTTTGTGACTCTCCCAACTCCGCCCTGCCAGGGCACTTAAAGAACAATACCAACAGGAAAGCAGACAGATGTTTCTTCAGATCTAACAGGAAAATTATTGCTTATCTACTGCAAAATTTTACCAGAAAAACAAATTCTAGATCATGGATTTATCAATTTTTCTCCAGTTGGTTATAATTTCAATATGAAATTGAACTGTGTGTTTTGATAAGATACAAAAGATAAGGTAAATTCAACATTATGCAATACTTTGTGCGTGTGTGTGTATAATTCTATTGGTCAATACAGCACATTAACTTGTAAAAAAGTTACATACGTTGGGACAATTAATTAAGACTGCACATTTGCCTTCCTAGAGTCACAGCACTCTTGCCATGATCGTATATCTAGCTGTCATAAAGTTGTGCTTGCAAAGATGTTCTTTCATTTGTGGAGAGATAGACTGGATGATCTAATAGGTCATTTTCTATTCCTAACTTCTATGGCTCCATGAGCAATAAATAATATTACCGTGTATATGTAATGTCTTGTTCCAGTAATAAAATTTGCGCACTGACACAAACATCACTGACATTGTGATATAATTCTTCAAACATACAGACATAAGATCAATGTATAAAATAAAGTATAATTCTTCTATAGCATGGGTGATATTTAACAATGCTGTTGCTCAACAAATCAATTTGGGTTTCCCCACAAATTAAAAAAAAAGGAAACACGAGCATTATAAATACTATAAAGAGAATCCTATGAACCAGAACTCTTTATTTTCTACTGTATTTCAGAGAGCATGTTACAGATAAGCATCTGCAACATTCTCTGCTCTGTATTGATGAAAATAATTTGGTTCTAGCATGTATATAGTGTTACAGGCAAAATTCACAGCTGCCCAGAATGCAACTAAAATTTTATCTCCTATGATCCACAGTTGCAGTTTGAGTTTGGATAGCTGCCTAGAGAAACCAAATGTATTCTGTAGTGCTGATAAGCTGGAGCAGAAGGAAAGAATAAAAATTACATATTTGAGAACAACAGAGAGCCCAATTAGATGACTACATCATTCAGATAGGCCGTTATGACGATGCTAGGTATTTAATTTCACACAATAAACACTTATTTTACTTATACAGCCCCTCAGATAAACCAGAAATGTAATACATAGAGTGCTTTTCTGTAACAGAGACCAGAACAGAATAATCCTCGCAGTCCATACTGTTCAGCAGTTAAATCGGGGGTCTGAAATCTGCTGGACATGAGGCAAATAAAATATTTTCTCAGTTTTCAAAGGTATAGCACATGTAATAGGTTGTATGTTATCCCCTACTATCACAATCAACAAAGATGCCTTTGTAATAATTCCTGTTTGAAATCCAAGGAAGATCTGCACTGTCTTCCACCTCACAGTTCTAGAATTAAATGTAAAACTAGTATTCTATCAGCACTCTAATCAAGAAGAAGTACTGTACCAGAAACTCTTTATACCTCCAGGTGTAAGAAAANCATACTGTTCAGCAGTTAAATCATGGATCTGAAATCTGCTGGACATGAGGCAAATATTTTCTGGTTTTAAAGGTATAGCACATGTAATAGGTTGTATGTTATCCTCTATTATCACAATCAACAAAGATGCCTTTGTAATAATTCCTGTTTGAAATCCAAGGAAGATCTGCACTGTCTTCCACCTCACAGTTCTAGAATTAAATGTAAAACTAGTATTCTATCAGCAATCTAATCAAGAAGTAGTACTGTACCAGAAGCTCTTTATACCTTCAGGTGCAAGAAAGAGTGAATTAGATTCCAGACTTCCAGTGGGTCAAGTTTCCTAGGAAAAAAAATCTCTTCCTTTTTAATGAAATGTACAATAGCAAAACTTCCCTCCGAATTAAAAAATAAAAAAACAACAACTGTATTTAAGATTTCTTGTAATGAAGCAATTTCAGCCAATTCATTTATTTGCTTTTGCAAATGAATCTCAGCCTATTGTTTGCAATACATAAGGTGATCTGCATATTCCCAAAAAATTGTGATATTTGAAAATGAAGTTATATCATTATCTGTCTAAATTACATGATGTTTACCTATTTTGCATAGAAAATTTCTTCATCACCTTTTCCCAACCAAAACCTAAATCAAAGAAATTTTGTTTAGTGATTAACCAAATACAAAACAATGAGCCGAAACAGGAAAAACAACAAAAAATATTGTCATGAATTTGCATTTAAAATAATGAAAAACAGGTACAAAATGAAAAGCAGAGTTTTTTAACAATTTATCTAATTATTAATTCACCTCTCCTAATTTTCCAAACCAAATAGAATAAAGTACTGTTTCTGGTTGACGAGAAGCTCACTGTGAGCAGCTGCAGCCCAGAAGGCCAACCTTACCCCAGGCTGCATCAAAGTAAGCGTGGCCAGCAGGTTGAAGGAGGTGATTCTACCCCTCTTCCTCTCTTGTCAGATCTCATCTGGAGTATTGTGTCCATTTCTGGAATCCTCAACATGAAAAGGTTATGGAGCTGTTGGAACGGGTCCAGAGGAGAACTACAAAGATGATCAGAAGGCTGGAGATCCTCCTACACAAGGACAGGCTGCAAGAGTTGTGACCTTGTGAGGTCACAGACTAACCTTTAGCACATGCTGAAGAGATGCCAGCATACAATAAACTACCAGAAAATGAGAGGCAATATGCTGTGTTCACTGATGGGTCCAGTCACATTGCAGGAAAACATCAAAGCAGATAATTGGCTTTTTTCTGTTTATCATCATCATCTGCCTGACCAGAATGAAGAACCTCATGAGGTTCACTCAGGCCCAACTCTCCAGCTTGTCCAGAACCTTCTGGATTAACATCCCATCCTTCTGACACGACAACTGCACCACATAGCTTGGTGTCATCTGGAAACTTGCTGAGGGTGCACTCAATCTCGCTGTCTATATATTTGGTGGAAATATTAAATGGCATTGGTCCCAGAACAGACCCCTGAGGGACACCACTTGTCACGAATCTCCATCTGTACATTCAGCCACTGACCATAACTCCCTGAAAGCAACCATCCAACCAATTCCTTATCCAGCAAACAGTCCACCCATCATATACATGTATATCCAGTTTAGAGAGAACAATTTTGTGGGGTACCACGTCATAGGCTTTACAGAAGTCCAGGTAGATTAGATCCATTGATTTTCCCGTGCCCAGTGATGTGATCACCCTATCACAGAAAGCCACTAGGTTGTCATTGTTATTCAATTGTTATTTCAAATTCTGAATTAGGATAGAAACCCAGTAAAGCAAAACCATATATGTTACTTGTTTTTCAATTTCTATTTGTATAAACTCCTTCCTGTCTGGGATTTAAGCTAACCTTTGTTCCTTACATTTCCTGCAACAGATGCAACAGACAAAACATCAGTCATGGAAATTGCAGTTTAAGACAAGCCATGCTTTAGAGGAGTAGGAGAAAATGACTATCATAAACTAGACAAGATAAGAAACATTTTGGTTTGTTTGTTTGTACTACACACAGAGTCATAAAGCTAAGGAATCTATATTGAAAAATATTTTTAAAAATAGATTACTTCAATCTATAGGAACAAATGGTTTTTTTACCTATTTGAATTAGCATAACACTTTGATAGAAAAGCTGAATCCTGCTGCTGAGATAAATTGAAATTGTCTAGCCACCTCAAGGGAGATTTGCTCTTTGAAATCGAAGTAACAATGGTAGTAGATACCCATTATTCCAAACATAACAAAATTACTACACTGCTGCTTTACTGGGGATTTCATTCAGTCACTCATGCTCATTGAATATCCCACAAAAATTATTAGCAGATGGCGGGCTGCTAACTCTGGAGATTTCCACCACATTAACTAGTCCAGATTGAGTTCTGTGGAGAATAAGAATAGAACTTCTTCATAGAGAAAACAGAATTTCTGTTGGTGAAGCCATCAATTATTCTTAACCAATACAGAAAATCATGAAACAGTGGAATTGCAGCTAGGTGACTTGGGAAGCAGATGTCTTGTTAGGTGAGGTGCCTGTTGGTGTCTCCAACTTTCAGAACCCATTTTACAAGCTAGCTCTCAGGCCCTTTGAAAACAGAATTGAAATATTGCCAAAAGTTAAAGTATTAAATTCAAACCTCTCTTTAAATAAACTAGCCCAGTTTTCACAAGCTCCAGTACCAAAAACAATGAAAAATTCCTGGCAAAAATGAAACATGAGAAAAAAAGAAAATGTTTTGTTACAATTTCTTCACAGGCTGACGCAGAGTCCTCTAATATTTTCTTCAGGTTGCTCTTTTTCAGATGTTGAAGCTTCATGCGAATAACTGTAATTTCAGAACTATAATAAGATCTTCCCTAAGAGAAATAGACAAGAGTCTCAGACTGAAAACAACACTCTCATACAGCGACCAGGGAGATGCTCAATGCATACAGCACAGTTAAAGTTACAACTCTCCAGTGCTAAATTCTTATAAGATTAATTCCAAAGGCTAATGCATTCTTATTTGCCAAGAGCTTATTTAATTCTGGAAGAGTTACTGGTGAATAAGGAATTAAAGCTGTTGTAAAAACAGTATAGTTATATGAGAAGACTGTTTGATCTTCATAATTTTTCGGATTAATTTACTTTGAAAACTGAGTTCTTCTACTGAATGCCTTTATTAATCATAGAAGTTTTTCATCCCTTATCAGACATCTCAAATTTTCTGTATTTGAAAGCATCACTTGGACTTTAGTCATGTTAGTTTTCTCAGAATTTTAGGTCTTATCACAAATAGGCTTACTGCCCTAACATGAGAGCAAACAAGTGTATATATAAAAATCCTACTTCAAAGAACATTTTATTTTTCTCTTTTATTTTTACCTCATATAAAGTAGTAAAAAAAACCCCAAACCTCTGTCAAAATATAGTTGAAAGAAGAGACCTTAAACATTAAATTAGTATTTCTGAATTTATTATCTCATTCAAATATCTTTATAGCAACTGTTCATGATGACAATGATGGAGGTTAAAGTACAACATTTTTTCACTCTAGGTAGGTTTTCTGGAGTTCAGGCTGAAAGCCAAATTGCTGCATAGCCAGTAATGCTCACACGCATTATTTTGTTCTACTTAGCAACCTATGAATAACTAAAAATGGCAACACTTCAACCAGAACTGCATCCAGTCTTACCAGTCTGGTATCTACCTCTGCAATCCTGGAAGCACGATTAAGATAAGTGCAAGAAAACTGGACTTCATATGTAGCTATTTCACAGAACTCTTAAGGCTGTCTTTGCAAATCTAGATGCCAAAGGTGCTATTTCTGGAGTCAAATCTTGGCTATATTATGCATGACTTCAGCGGCCTATTCAGTGTCACTGAAGCACAACAATAATCAGAAATCTTCAAACAGCTGCCATGAAACCCATTGACAGGTTTTCATCACTGAATTTTGACATTACTTAATATATTATCTATAGTATTTCCCTTTGCTATTCTAATCAAGAATTGAAGCTGACTTTTCACTCACATTAATAATGTTAAATATCACATGAACTGAGAATTGGGTCATTTGTCCCAGAGGTTTTTAGCTGTATGCGTTGGTCAAATGAAAGTTATTCTTTCTATTAATACATAAATGGAATCCTTTCCTACTTCTGTTTCAAATAAATGGTTACAATAATGTTACTAAAATAAGTATTTATAGCACTACTAAAATATTTGCTGTTATATTTTGTAGATACTGTACTGATAGGATGCATTTACTACTCATAGTGGAGGATTTAATGAAAATAAAATTTGAGTATCTATTTTGTAAACTTGCAAAATTCAGAGCTGTTCCAGAGAAAATATGCTTTGTAAATTAACTTAACAGTTGTTGAGATATAACCTGCCCTTCCCAGTAATGAGAAGAATTTCAGAATCACTTTTTATTCAATCCACAAATATCATATGGTCATGGGTGGAGAAGGAAGAAGACATGGGGGAAAAAAAGTAGTTTGTTTCCAGTCAGGGAGCTAGGGTATTTCTGGGGAACACACCAAGTAGTGTCATAAGGCCACTGCTCAAAGATTAAATAGGAGGAGTTTAACATTGCCTCTTTGAATATACAGTTCTCTTAAAGAAAAACACACTTCAGTGTCAGTGAGACTTAACTGAAGCAATAAGCTTCATCAAGGATTCCCAGAAGATGAAGGTAAAGGCCTGTCTTGCTGGTGTCAGGCTACTGACACTATACCAGGAATGCACAAGAAGTATCAGAATGAATTTCATGCAAAATGTATGCAACAGATGTGCATTTTCACATGAGTCAATGTTGACACATCTACTCTTTCCCAGGTAAATTCTAACTTAATCGGGAGTACAAATATTTTGAAAACAGACACTAAGGACAGAAAAGAATACTTGCAAATAGACTTCAAAAATCATATTTCCACAGCATAAATGCATAAGTCTTCCAGAAGTGAAATTTCCTTTTTTATCCAGGAGATGTTAAAGAATAATTACCCAAAGAACCAGATGAAAACCAGGCACATATGTGGTGTCACTCTTCTGGATCAATGAAACTAATTTGACCTGAAATACTTCTTACCATACTCAAGATTCTGCCATGGGTTTATCAATAAAAGAGACATTTTGCATATATCCACAAAGTCAGTGAACAACAAGTGTGTTAACTGGTCTATAAGTCTTTCAGATTGTAATTGAACTGTCTAGTGTAATGAATGAAGCATACAATAATGTACATTCAGTTTGTGTTTACTTATTCAGCCTGTCAGCCTGGTTTTGGTTCACTTAACATTAAAGAATTGTTTATTAATGTCCATATAGTTTCTTCTAAGTTGCACTCCTTCAGGCACAAGACTCATTACAGTGCTAGACTAATAATTGAATTGTTTTTCTTTCTGTCATTGCTCTATCTAAATAAATAACTGGAATAACTTTAGAATGCCATGCTTTAGATATTAGGTTAGTCATAGTCTTATATGCATGACTGTTTTCTCCTTGCAGTAGCTTAGTGTCTTCACTAAATTTAAATATGAAACATCAGCCAACTGCTACTAATTTTTTTTGAACCATCATAGCAAGTTCTTTGATATCTGAGAAAAATAGAGAGAATTTTTTTCACTCCTAGGCATTCACTCAAAGTGCTTTTGCACACAACAAATATTATTCCACCATTTGATCTATTCCACACACCAACATAAAAAAAAAAATCAATGGTAAGTAAATATTTGTAAAAAAATATTTTGTAGATAAACATATGTAGGTACATGTGTGTTTACCAAAGGCATTTCTGGAGTCCAAATATGCTCTTTGTGGATTCCTGTATCACTGGTCCTGTCAATCAGGACAGTATCCAAGAATGCTTGGAGTTTATCAAATTCTATGTGATGTTCAGGTTAATCACAGTCTTCTGAAAATATACAGTGAAGAGAGGGCAGTTTCTAACAATGTTTCACCCCTCGCCTTCCTTCTAAGCAGAGCTGCAGAATTTCCAACTTTTTTCTCTGTTCATCGACAAGTGTAAAAGAAAGGTGGTCAGCCATGATACAGATGTGTCATTAGATCAAGCTTCCACTTAGAAAGATCTTCTGGACTGAATGGTCTGGTTCTTAGGTGGCCAAATAAAGTCTTGGTTCATATGATTGCTACAGGTGGAGGAGTCAAATTAACGTGGACAAGGTTGGGTGACAACTTCACAGAAAATGCAATGTGTTATCTACCAGGAAAGATCAGGGTGCACTCTAAGATCATCAAAGAGGGATGAGACAACATCCCCTTTAACCTGGGACAGAAAAGATTCTACATTTGATAAGTCCCTTTGATTAATAGGCTGATGGTAGAATATATGGCTTCCTTAGTGCCATGCACTGAGTTTCCTCATTTACAGGAAGGGTTCTTGATGGCTCAGGAGCACAATTTTGAACTTGACAGCACCAGGCAAAATGCAGGAGAATAAGAAAGAAAAAGAACAAGGCAAAATGCCCATAAAATAAACATCAATAAATTTAATACTTCATTAAATAAGAAATAAGTGGACAAAAGCTGTAGAAGATTATGTCACTGCTTGTGCAAGTCTCATAATTAAAATTATCCGGAAGACTGAAAGGAGCTGGAGGCCTTGGAGATGCACCCTGACATTTTATACTGTGCATATTTCACGGGAAGGAAGTAAAATATGAATATGTGCCTGTCAACACTGCAGAGGCTAGAATGCTTGTATACATACCTTACTAGCAAGATAAAAGTAAATACAGAGTATCACTTTAAGAAAAAAAATTCATACCTGAATGTTGAGAAAATAACTAGACTAGAAAATGTTCATTTACTTTTAAAACACTTGTGATTCATAGGTCATGCAGAAACCTGGGTGAAAAATTCCAGTATTGGTTCACACTAATGATTTGATATGTGACATTGTTATCACTGACTACATGGAAGGAGTGGGATTAATAACTCAGCATGGTGCTAGTTATATTAAACTGCTAGAGATGACAGCTCTGCGTAGTATAATGACCCAACTTCTGGTTTTTCAAGAACAGAAATACTATACAATACAAGTAATAAAAGGAAATATAAAATTACGGAAGCCAGTAACCCAACAAGGGAACCTGAATATGCCAGTGGGTATGGGTTCAAGATTCTGCAACTAGAGTAGGTAAAAGTTAGGGAACAACAGGTCTTTTGCCTTATTCCCAACTAAAAATGTAGTCTCCTTGGACCTACAATCGAGACTCTGATAAAAATAATTAAGCAGTAAGTTATTCTGTGATTATAGCTGCCAACACATTTGGTCCCTTCCACATATTCCAAAGCAAGCTGTGGATGAACCTGTAACCTTCTTAGTATTCTTATTAATGTGGCCTGGATAACAACAGCTGGCAAAGTAAAAGTGTGAGTGTAAACAGTTCCAAAAGAAGCTCAAATATTTGTAACAGTGGGAGAGACGTGTGAACAAAACAGGTGTCAAAACTTGGTTTTGTCTCACGAGTCATCAAACCTGCATTGTATTCTCCACGTAGGTCAGACAGAATCCAATCATTCCCATCAGATACTGTAAGCATCCTGGACTCAGATGACAGACAGACAATATAGGGCTCAACTAGCAGAGACCCACAGCTCAGGTGTCCATATGTGCACCTGCAGTGTGCTCTTTCACCAGCGTGTGTGTTAGGGGACTGTAATAAGTGGCACAGATTCACTTAAAGCTGCAGTACCCACATCTCCAACAGGAGGGTTGTGTAAATAGGGGAACCTGGACTCCCCAGGGCTAGTTTCACATCATGGTAAATGTGGCAGGGATTTGAGCTTTCCAGGATTCAATATAGAAGGGTGTTTAGAATACTGTACCTGTATTTTAATATTTTTACGTATCTAGTCTTGTGGCTTATCTATCGCATTACTGATCCTGATTCTGAAGATATGGTTTACCAATTGTTCATTAATTATGTGTTGCTAATAAATCAATAAATAGCTTCAGTACTAATTTAAAAGGTTGAAGTTGAACAATTTTGCAAAATGTAGGTGCTATTCTATAATTCTGACTCCATAGCATTTCTGATGTAAATATTGCGAATTGCAGAACAGAGACACAGGCCAAGGATTTGGGGGCAGCAGCAAAATCTTGTTCCAGACTTGCTGGTAGTTTATGAGCCCTGAGTTGTGAAGAACATGAGAAAATGTAAAGAAGTGTTTTCATTATGGGGAACTGGAGAAAGCAGCTAAATCTTCTCAAGGTGGTAAGTTCAGTAAAAGTAGAAAGCTGGAAAAACCTGCTACTGTTAACAAATGATGATACCTGAACTTGATGTACCATTTTTAGTTATAAATGGCAACGTACTTCACAGAGCTAGTTGATTTCACAGTTTTCTTTTAAGGAGGGAACACTACATAAATTTGGGATTGTTTCAGTCTCCTATGAAACATGGTAATGCAACATTTAGAGGAAAATTTGTCATTAATTCTTGTTCTTTTCCACCCCCCACCCCTCTCTCCCCAAAAAAAAAAAAAAAAAGACTGTAAGTCACATGAATTCAGGAAAACATATGAACTAATTAATCAGTTATTCTGCTCATTGTTACAGAACTGGAATAAATATATCTCACTAAATATTCCCTTTATGCTCACATCTACAGCAGCACACAATTGGCATTTTTATGATTAGATAAATATGTTTTTTAAAAGCTAGTGAAAGTGTCAGAATGCAAGAAGTATGCTGACTAGCAGCTGTCAGTTCCAAGGCTTAGTAAAGATCTTAATTTATTAACTAACTATATGCTGAAATACTGGCAAGTGCTTTACATTTTATAGATTTATGGAATTATTCATCCTGTTCATCCTTCTGTAAACTCTTTGAAATGATATTAATTGATAGTTTAATCTAATAGTTGGTTTGATGGAACCTAATGAAAACTATGTGATTAACTATATATGCAAGCAACAGTAAATGAGCTGTGCTGAGCTATTTATTCAGACCTAGATGATTACTACAAACAAAATGCAAACTTGAACAAAAATATTATAAACCAAACATATACTTTGGCAAAAAAAAATCAGACTTCCACTGGAAACTCTGCTGGTGACCAAATTAAGAGGAACACAGTGTTCTATCTGTGGCTACTGTAGAATCATACCAAATAATGCAAAGTAGTTGAGCATAATAGAAATGTTTATTGAAACAGAGTGTGTATGTGCATAAAAGTTCTTTATCATGAAAGGCAGTGGACATAAAAAGAAAAATTAGGAATAGAAAGTTGTTCAATTAAATAAAACAGATTAAATATTTGTAACAGAATTACATCATGACTAACTTAAATGTGAAGCTTCACACAAGTCTATTTCAATCAGGGGTAAGAATCCTCTCAACTTCCATAAGCTCTGACTCAAAAGCTTGTGCAGCTTACAAAATGTTTTCTATGACCTTGCTACTATGAAACACACAAAAAGGCAACCATATACCACAATTCCATTTACTCCTTATCATAACATAAAACTGATTTTCTGCTGCACCAGCCTTCGGCTTATTCCATCTGTTCCATTATACCTGCAAATATGGAATCATCGCAGGGAGAAAGACTTTCTCAGTCACCAAAATAGCAAGAGGATAAGAAGAAATATAAGAAAAAGTTGTGCAAGAATGAAAACGATTAGCTTACAGCCTTGATACAAAATAGTACTGGACAGCAATGGAATTTCCAGAGGACCTGACTGAACCAGATGACAGGGGTATCTTTAGCAAGAGGAAAAAGTGACAGAACTCAGAGCCTGCTGATTGACCCCAGAGAGCTGGGGTTGTTTANCAATCACTCACATTGATGTTCTCCCATGCCCTATTTTTACACAACTACATTCAAGAACAAGTGATGTCATTTAGTTCTTTCATTTGTTTGTTGTATTTTAGGGGTTAAAGAACAAAATAGAGTTACTTAAGGTCAGTAAAATCAAATATACCATTTTCTAACTAAACTGATACTGATAGTGCCATAATAGAAAAAAAAATCCCTTTGTTAGTACAGTATATTACGTGCAATGCAAAAACCCTCATTTTTTTTAACATGACTTGGGGATAACCAATTCTAACAAGCCAAATTTAAGCTCAAAGAGAACCAGTATATGCTGTCAGTCATGCACAACACTGACAAGGAGTATCTCTTTGCTTATTCATATTCTTCCCTTATAGCAATCTCTGTAGAGCTATCTGCCTAAAAAATATTGTAACAGAACATTAAAACAGAACAATATAATCAGATGAAATATAGCTACAAATTGTTGGAATTGCCATAAAAATCATTGTTAAAATGTGTTTCCTCCTACTCACCATTGCAACAGTTGGTAAGAATGAACAGGAGTAGACTTTTCCTGAAAATTTTTAGTGTGGCATGTCAGACAGAAGGAGAAAGGCACATACTATGTTTCTTTGAATAATTTAGCAAAAGAGCATTTGTTATAAAGAGATGGGTGAAGAGAATGAGTAAGGAGGACTGTGAATCCCATCCCAGCCACGAGTATAGCCATGAGCAGGCTAGAGGTTGTATGACAAAACCGAATAGAAAAAAGGACTGGTTTTGTACATCACACCATCCACTTTTTATTTTTTCTGCATGTTAAGAAATCATCTGCTCTGTCAAAGACAACAAGGTATTATCTAGCCTTGGAAATAGAAACTGAAATAAAGCATCACAGGGGAGAAGAAACACTGTTCAGTTATTGTGACTGTTCTTACTCTGACATTCCCACAGAAGGAATCCCATAGGGTAGTTTAATAAGATGCTTTCAGAGCAGAAGGTAGATTCTCTGTCGAATATGTATAAAGGTTGTATATTTTGGACACGCTTTTACCCATTTCTCTTTGCTTTTGGGAGAGTACTGCTTCTTTTGACTCCATTCTTAGAATATTTACGTCAGAAGCACTTGACCTTTCTCTCAAGGTGATGGTGAAGCAACCCGGTTCTCTCTTTTTCCTTTCCCATGGGAATAAATGAGGTCAACATCTCACGGGAATTGGAATTCAGAGTTTGGAGTGTATTTAGCAGACATCACAGAAAATTTTTAAACAGAAAGGATAGAATGAACATGACTCCTTTTGCTGCCTATTTCTTTTTTGTACTCTCCTATGGCAATCAGACAAATAAATCCTGAGTGACAATTTGTTCTCCTGATCCTACGGACATTTCAAATATCTGAAATAAATTTTCAGCTGATGTCATGGTTAGTGAAACTATCCCCAGAGATAAGAAGCTTCCCTTAGCAGTTCATCTGCAAACCTGCATTTGGAAACAGCTGAAAGGAGACAGAAGTAGTGTAGTAAGAAAGGTTTGCTCTCAACAACAGCATGGCAAATCATGCTAAGCACCTTAAAATTTCATTGATAGAGAGGGGAACTCCAAATGGAAATCTCTGAACTCTTGGTTAAAAATTATGTTGGATGTTGGAAGAGGATAATCCATAGGTAATAATTTGCAAAATCTTGTTTTCAAAAGAAAAAAAAAGACTCCAGCATTTATCAAGCAAGCTGACCATCAAAAGGTTTATGAATAAACATGCATAACAGGCATCTGTAAACCAATTTTTTTGCATCATTCATACTGCTGGCTGAGTAGTTGAGCAGCAGAGATGGACAATTACTGCTTGCATGCCTTCCTTATCGATCTTGATTCTCCTCTATTCCCTGATTAGAAAAAAACCCAATCATGCTGAAGTATTCAGCCATTTTCATTGCTTTTGCTTTTTGATTGCAAAATATGTCACTGAAGAAAAGTTCTGATCATCCATGTCAAGGTCACTCAAACAACCAGGTTGAGAAATGCAGAAGTAGAGATTGAGATGCTGTAAATTTTCACAAGAAGCACGCATCTCCAACTATGTCTTGTTTAATGTTACAGTTTGTACTGGAATGTATGATTGAGCATTATTACTTCAAAGTATAGTGCTTCCAATAAAACTTTTTATTCCTTCAGAGGATAAGGTTCTTTCTCAATAATAAATGAAATTTTCCTGACAGATGGGTGTGCTAATTATAACAGATTTCTTTAAACTAGACAACTACCATCAACAACAGAAGCCTCACCTGACTAAGCAAATCTGCAAGGGTGCAGAATGAATCACAACAAACAGAAAAGAAATAATGGTGGATAATAATGCTGGAATATCCTATCAGTACAGCTACATAGATGACATTATTGCTCTGGGCAAAAGCAAAGACAAAGTTTTTTAGTGGTATCTGGTTTTGAAATCTGGAGCAGGTTCATTCTTTAAACCTTGCAATAAATTTAGGATCTATTCTCATCAGAATATGAAATAAGGGCTAAAGTAGAGGCACACAAAAAATATAGTACAGAAGCATGTCTGTCTTGAAAAAGGAAGTTTACTATTAAGATAGCAATGTTAAAGGGACAATAAAATAAAACTTCATAATCTATCACCTGGCAAAATGAGGTGACAGCAACATATATATTCCAAAGACAGCAAGATTAACAGATACAGTCAGCAAAGAAGAATAAAGGGAAAGGTCAGAACAAAATAAGATTCTTAGTCAGGCTATCTACAAGAGTGACTCATTGCAGATTCTACTGTTTTTAAAATTAGGATTGAAACATCTAGTACTCAGCTGCCAGCATCGCAATGCCCTCTGCTGCAGGGGACCAAAGGGCAGGGCAGTGATCTACAGTATCCCCTGTGCAGCTGGCGGGAGCTGTAATGGTGGGAATGTAAATCAAGAGGAGAGTCTGCAGGATCTGCACAAAATCATCATGCTCACAGACTGTGTGGTATGAACTACAAATATGACATCTAGCACTTGTTTTATTATGTCAGTACCTGGTTGATGTTCCCCCCTCCCCCCAAAAAAAATATTCCACAAACAGCCTGTCAGTTTTTCCTGGGAGAGGAGGGCATCCTTGTCTTAAGTCTTCCTCCCAGACAATTATTAGACCCAAATTGACCAGAGTGGAAATATATCAGCTTCATCTCATTACACAGAAACTTTCAGATGCCTTTCCACACAGTCTTTACTGCTTTTACACCTGGAAAAGCTATATTCTGTGCAATTGTCTCCCTCAGGTTCTGCCTAAGCGGTCACAACCTACATTCTCTTACAGATAATAAAAGAGATCATTGCACTATGCTATACATATATTTCTTTGTCCAGCATGTTGCCATCTGTGCTAACAACTGCATCTGTTAGAATTGTTAGTACCAGGATATTAACTGCTGGCAGTCAGAGAATGGGTGGAAACATCATCATCTTCATCTGGTTACTGAGAAGGAAAGTAAGGTCTTACACAGCACAGGGACTTCCTATCTGCCACAGAAAAATATGTTCACTAAGAATAAAACTTCAAGAGGAAATCTAGAAGGAGTGGAGGGAAAGCTGGTTAAAAGGTGGCAAAGAAGAAATTAGTTGGGGACCAAAAGCAGGGAAGAGGTGAAGGAGCAGTTCATGTAATGGGTACCAAATCCTAAAAGGAAATAACTTTTGAAAACAGAAATTAATATGCGTAAGTCCATCCATCATTCACAGCGTTCCCCAGTTATCCCTTCCATTGCTTTATACTGTCCTACATGTAGTTTCTGGTATTTACAACTGGACATACTAAATAACAGAGATATATGTTGTTCACTCATTTGTAGTGAGAAATGACTTTCATATTCCCCAGGTCATGATTAAATAATAAAAAAAAAAAGACTCCAGCATTTGTCTGAATAGAATGGTGAGGAAATAATGTTTCCATGTGCTGTATGCCTCAAACTCTGGACCATACTTCATGCAGCAGTTATCAAAAAAATACATACTTTTTAGATAATGTACAACACGTATTTTTCTGGAATTGCTCAGATAACAGTTTTGAAAAAAAATACCTCCACTGGGCTTGAATACCAAGTTCTTTGAAGATGAATGTGGTTCCACAGCTGAAAGAAAAGAAGCCTATCTGTCTTCCTGCTCTCCTCTGGGTACACAGTTATTTGTAGGTATGTATATTTAATAAACAAACCTAGAGATAAGGCCAGGGAGTGTAGAGGGGGGACAAAGAGAGTAGCATTGTCATAAAGATATGATTATAGTTTTTATCTTTGTATTCCTGACATTGATACGGGACATCTACAATGTTGATTCTATTCCTTCACCTGTCTGACTCAGAAAGCCAGGAATGTGTCTGAAATAAAGGGAGATGAGACTTCAATACAATTTTTTTTCTGTCTTTTTAGGTTGGAATGTAGTCCAACCCCCCACAATGAACAGAGACATTTCAACTCGAGCAGGTGGCTCAGAGCCCCATCCAATCTGACCTTGAATGTTTCAAGGGATTAGGTATCTATGACCACTATATCTGGGTAATCTGTTCCATTGTTTCACTCACACACACACTGTAAAAAATTTCTTTATCAAGTCTAAATGTATCTCATTTTGGTTTAAAACCAGTACCTCTTGTCCTCTTGCAACAAGCACTGCTAAAATGTCTGTTTCCATCATTCTTCTAAGTCACCTTTTAAGTATTGAAAGGCTGTCTCCTCTTCTCCAAGTTAAACAGCCCCAACTCATAAGAGAGTTTCCACCCATTCTCTGACTGCCAGCAGTTAATATTCCTCATAAGAGAGGTGTTCCATCCCTCTGATCATTTTTCTGGCCCTCTTCTGAATTCACTCACACAGACCCATGTGTTTCCTGTACTGAGGACTCCAGAGATGGACACAGTGCTCCAGGTGAAGCCTCATGAGAGCAGAGTAGAGGGGGGAGAATCACCTCCCTCGTCCTGCTGGCCATGTTTCTTTTGATGTAACCCAGGATGCAGTTGGCCTTCTGGTCTGCAAGAGTACATTGACAGCTCAAACCCAACTTTTTGTATACCAGTACCCCAAAGTCCTTATCGACAGGGCTTCTCTCAACCCAATTACTATTCAGTCTGTACTGATACTGGGCATCAGATTTGGTTTTGAATAAACTGCTACAGATAGTGTAGTATTTATTCCAATACACACCAACATCAAAGGCTATTGAAAACTTGAACAGTTTTTACACAATAAAGCTAGCATCTTTTATTCTCAAGAGAGCAAGTAACTCATTGAAAAGGAGTAAAAATTATGACAGATAAAAGGAGAAGTTTGTGTGAGCCATGTTTATATCTGTTCCTGATTTGATCTAAGATTTTTTTAAAGAACAGCTAGATAAAGCAAGAAGGCTCAAAAAATGACAGTAGAAAAGAAACAGAATACAATGAGGCACAAAATGTGTTTTGCTATACACTAAATCTACTCGCAGACAACATAGCCCTGTAGCCATCTATTACCTACCAAAATTTCATGCTGGATTCACTGACAAATCAGGAAAAAAACCCAACTCTTGTGTCTTTTGAAGGTTTTGAGCCTTGCCTCTCTCACCTTCTAGAGTGACTGAACTACTATCTAGAATAGGAGCATTCTGGTCTTAGTCCAGATTTTGAGTCTGTAAGACAATGGTTCCCAAAATACTTTCTGAATCTTCCTAATGGCAGTCTGATTATCATTAGGCAAAAGAATCCTAATACGGAGCCAACTTGGAAAAGAAATACAATCTGTGATAATACCTAAAATAATAAATGAGCTATTACAATTGTTGTGAGGTGACAAAGTACTTTAATGAAGTATTTTCAAGAATAATAGACAAAATATGCTATTCACAATTACTCAAAAATCTTGAGAGACCAGAACATATTATTGGATATAATTTGTTGTACCACAATAAAAAGGATGGCATATGTTTTATATCCTAGAACAAAACATGACAGCACGTCTGAGGGGATTGAAAGAGAAGTTTAATAAATAGAACTGTTATATTATGTATTGGTAGACAACAGAAGGAAACAGGAAAAGAAACCACTAGCTTATTAGGAAAAATAACTTACTCCAAATGTCAAAGATTTTGTTGGCAATTTTCATATAAAACCTTGAGTTCTGTGAAGGTCACATGCTATGTTATGAAAAGATTTTGTGAAAGCTGTATGTCTCAGCCACTTTACTAATGAGTGCAATATAAATTAGACAAACTCATTCTGGGCACTTAAGTTTTCCACTTGTTCTACTGCAAATAGTGAAGCTCCTTCCCTTTTCACAGTACTTCAACCAATCCAAACAGAATGAGAATAACAGTATATGAAAAAGAAATGTAAGGGCATATTTAAAGACAAGTAGTTACCTGAACAGTTGAATCAAAAATTACAGAGTTCTGATTTATTTCTCTTTTCTAGCTGCATTCTCTGCTGCCAAGAAAGGTATGAAAATCAGCTGAAACTTTCCTTGTAGTAGAAAATCTCATAAATCTCTCCCCATGTAGAGGCTTTGTTATAAGCCCAGGTTAACAATTCATGCTCTTGTTCTTCCTACCTTCAATGCACTTCTGCTATCCAACCACATTCTAATAAAATGCTAATGAAATTGAATCTCATAGAAAGAAATTACCACTGTTATTGTAGATTTGGTGTAAATTTCCCAGTAATTTCAGAAGATCTAAGATGATGGCTGAAAGACTGACAAATTATTTTTATTTATTTATTTTATTAGTTATTATTATTATGTTCTTTATTAAGGGTTAACTCGCTACTTATATAGACCAAGCAGGCCAAAACATCAGGTAAACATAGATTGGTCACTTCTGCCCT
>WAAB01018929.1:78833-94602 GCA_013389865.1 Piaya cayana
TGCCCCATCCCTGGAGGTGTTCAAGGCCAGGTTGGACGGGACCTTGGGCAGCCTGACCTAGTGGGATGTCCCTGCCCATGGCAGGGGGGTTGGAACTAGATGATCTTTAAGGTCCCTTCCAACCCAAACTATTCTATGGTTCTATAAATGGAAAGCATAATACTTATATCTTTTACTTTTTGAAACTACTTTCAAAAAAGGACCCTCCCAAAATAGATTTTTTTTTAAAAAAGGGGATTCCCATTCAGGCACGTCCAAGAAATATGTATTTAATAACTTCTGTGACTGTTATGATGTTAGTTAAAGCAGTAAAACTGTTCTTTCCTCCTGATAATCAGACTGTTTCTAGTTGTTCAGTCTGGTTCATATATCCAGGTCATACAGGTCAGTCTATCCAGACTAAGACAGAATCTTACTTGTTTCACAGTCTTTATGTGAAGAAATATCAGGGAATTAGCTTAATATTTCACAGTTAGAAAGAATGTTTCCAGTATCTGTATTCCAATATCTGTTTTAGTAAGGTCTATTACAGCAGAAACTGAGACTTTCAAGTGATATAAATTCATAGAATCATAGAATCACCAGGTTGGAAGAGAACCACTGGATCATTGAGTCCAACGATTCCTATAAAACACTAAACCATGTCCCTGTCTTAGTGAAACTTAGCAAATAAAACCTTCAAACTTGTCTGTGAAATTCTCACTGAGATAAAGCAGATCTATACACCTGAGATACACTTCTGCACTGGTCAGACCAATGTATCTCTGCATACAGGCAGTATGGAGGCTCCAAGTACTGCACCACAGAGCTGGAACAAATTACTATTAATGCCTTCTGGTAGTAGAATAATGTGCTCTATGGGGTCTTTGTATAAGCCACTTCCTTTTCCCAGTGAGTAATGCTTTCAAAAAATCGATTTCCCTCTTATTTTTTGTTTTGTCTTTGGTTTTGGGTTTTTTTAATGTTATATTTTATCCATCCACAAAGCCACAAAATATTTTTTAGAAATTTCCCACACATACTGTATGGTATACACAGATTTAATTTTCTTAAGCACTGCCTGTGACCCTTCAGAATTCCTTACAGACTTCTACAAGTCCATAAAAAACATACTTATCTGATACATTCTCAGCATTTTCAAATAATACATGTGACAAAAGTGTTAACTGCTGAGCCTAGACTGCCAGATAACAAACCTGAGAAGGGACTTAAGTGGGGTGCCCTAAGGATAAGGCAAATAAACAATTACTCATGTTTGGCAAGTGAAGGGGAACATCTGGAGCTCAGAAGGTCATGTGTTAACAACCAGACTGTACAGTCAGCACAACACAGGACGCCTAAGAATGTTTCAAAGGAACTGAATGTGATTAGAGAGGACTAAAGCATGTTTGTGTATTGTTGGATAATTACACTTATCATTTTATTTCAAGCTGTATATAATCTCCCAGCAAATCCCTATGCATATTTTTCTTCCCTTACGGCAGTTCCTGGGAGTACCTAATGATCATTAAATAAACCTTTGCAATTCTAACCTTGTGTCCCTTTCGTCCTCTTTCAACAAACATCCTAAATCAGTCATGTGACAATATATCAAATAATTTTTTTAAAGCCTGTATTCTGTAACTGCTCTTCAGGCTGAAATTACTATTGTAGCTTCAAGTTTAAGCAGCAATCCTCATTTGCAAGTAGATGGTACATTATCACAGAACATCTGTAAGCAACACATACTTAAAACATAGGTCTCGGTCACAGAAGAAGAAATCCAAGATCATTCTTCACTGCAAATTAACGATCCAGTTAAAACATACGATCCATTTTAACAGTACTAGCAGTTCCTGGTAGAACAGTTGTACTTAGTATAGCTGTGCTTATTATACTCAGTATTGTAAGTACTATTGCACATCTGTTGCAGAGAATTTTACAAATTATATAATTCAAACACTGAGGTGAATGTAAACAGATCCTGCCTCTTTTTATATTGTAAATAAAAATAGATTCATTAGAAACAGAACATTCAGCAAGGCGTAATCAAAGAGCTTACTCCTTTATCACATTAACTCATACAAAAGCTCAAAGATTTTAAAATGCTGCTGTTGCATCTCAGTGACATCCATTACATTTCAGTTACACCAACTTAAAACATTGGGCATTTATTCCTAACTAGACACGAATCAGTGTGTGCAAGAACAATTGCAAATTTTAGATTATTTGAAAGAGGAAAGTAATTGGAAGGAGGAAACACATTAAAAATACCAGTACATTTGCTGGAGTCAAGGAAAATTTTGATCGTATAATGAATGTTTCCACTTTTACAGATGTTTCCCTATTGTTTTCCTGAGTGACAATGTCCTGGAATATTATCTCTTTTTAACTTTGATTTAAACCAATTATTGTAGATTCACTTTTCTCTGTCATTCTATTAGCTAATCACATAAAGACAAGCTTCTCTCCATCATAGTTAAAGATCCTTACTTACCTTACATCTTTTTTTCTCTGCCCCTCCCCAACAAGGATTTTATAATCCACCCAGAGTAAGCAAGATCAGTCAGTCATTTGACAGCTGTAACGAACACAGTCCAAGTGGTCTAGTTTGGACTAACTCCTATTTCAACTTTTCTATGTAATAAGGGCTTTTTAATTTAATATTATTGAAGGTGTAAGAATTCGTTTCCTTCTTGGGCACCAATTAGGCTATTGCAAAATTTTCACTGTACACCATATTTTTTAATATCTTCAAGACGATGTGTATTAAAAATGAAAATATCTGTGGCATAGACAATGTTGACGGTCTTTGGATAAGTAACCTCTATGGTTTTTACTGTATTTTAAACATTCTTCTGGTTCTAGGGTATGTAATACTAAAATAAGTTCTAGATCTACAATTATATACATAGATTTGTATGATCCCATGAAGCCATTATACAACCGATATACAGGAGACATCTAATTAACATGAAAAGCATTAAGACAATTCCCTGGCTTGATGCAGAACACTACACAGTCGTATTAAAAAGCCACCTCCTCATTCAGTTAATGATTTTCTGTATTCCACATATTTTTCTTCCACATGATACTTTTTATGACCTAGTCTTTCAATCTTGATATTATGACACAATAACCTCTTTTTCATGAGGAATTTCAAAATTATTAATGTTTAACAAAAGTTATTAATGTTTAAAATTATTAATTATGGATATTGCAAGACATTTTATAATCTCAGCTCTTTTCTAAAGTTAATCAAAAGGAGGAGTCTAGCATCTTGCAGAAAGGAGCCCAAGACAATGATTTCATTTCTAGATGAAGTAATCAAAAAACAATGAAGAACAGAGTAGAAGAAATGGACATTGGCACTAGCTGCAAGAGATACCCTTCATTTTACTATTCCTACTTTTATTTTCTGTACCTCTGTGTTCTATTAGGCCTTTTACCACGATAGCCTATGGCAAAGCAGAGACAATTGTTTGTTTCTTTGAGTTCACTGACCTTTCCAGAGCCCCAGTTTCTCCGTACTTCATGCTTAGACAGATACCATAACATTTCAGACTGCAAACCAAGTTCCTTTGAGTGGGATCCAGTCAAAAATCTCCAGATTGGTGTTTGTAACAAGAAATAGAGTATAATAATAGAAGCGAAATTAATAATTTCCTCTCCTCTCTCTCATCACTGAAAAGCTTTCTGTGCCTTCCATTATCCTGTCATTACTGTTTTCTTGTGCCTTCTTTGCTCCTGATAAAGAAAGCCCCACTGAAAAGGAGTGGATACAACTACAATGTGGACAAAGAAAGCAGCTTTTCTTTTGCACCATGTTATGAAGAACACATACAGTTTCAGATGATGCTAATGGCAAAGTGAATGTGACTGGTTCTACACTGGACTTATCTACCTATCATAAATGAAGGGGTTAAGGTAATTTTGCTGTAACTCAGTGATACTCGGAGTGCTTCTATTCTGAAACAGCCTCCAAGGGGTTAGAGCAGACGACTGATAATTGCTCTATGAGTAAGGAAAAATAAACTTCTTATTTTCTGCTTTTACTACCAACTATTATATGTGCTCCCTCTTTCTATTGTTTTGAAGCTGATTGAAATATTCCCAGTAACATAGACCTGTACTTCTGAAATAACAAAATTGCCATCAAACTACATGTCCACAAAAAGCGTCCTGACATGTAGGCTCTTTTAGCCTCTAACATGGGGGGAAAGGAAGGTGCCCAGCACCTTGCCCAATTGAGGAGGAACCAAAACCACCCTCCATATGGCTTGAAACTAACAAAACAGCACTAAGACACAAGACTTTGCTAGAAGCTCTTTAACATGACAGCTGAAACTGGTCTCCCATTTGGTTTTTTCCTCCAGAAGTGGCCGATTTTCAAAAGAAAAAGAGCTAGAAACAAATTCTTAGATTCAAAATTTCCTCTAAAAACGGAACTATTTTGCTACGTGTCTTTTGTATCTGGTAAACAGACAAGATGCAACCTGTAACTACACTAATAAAACATTAATGGATAGAGAACGTAATAAATATATTTCTGTAAAAAGGTCAAAACCATAGATATATGTACAAAATAAAATGTATAATCTATTCAGTAATATGCACAGTCTTACTACAAACCTGGAGAAAATAAGTAAGAAGGATATGATTAGCTGAAGGAACCATCTTTCTTTGCTCATGAAAGCAACTAAATAACTATAGAGAAGTAACTGCATGGAAAAGCTAGAAAGATTGAAATTGTTTCATTAGCTCAAATCAGACCTTAGACTAAGTAAAACAATTCACATCTTTAATGAAAAGTGTGATGATAAAGAACATTACTTACCTCTGACACTCTACATGTAAGCAGCAGGGAAAGAAGTGGCAAATAACCCACTGCGTACCTCAGTGCTATAGGCAACTGACCACAGGTGCACCACAGCACCTCACTGGTGCTCTCCAGTTTACCAGGAGTCTGCACCATAGCTCCACTCATTAGTTTGCGATCAGTTACAGCTGTTTGCACTTTTAAGATGTGAAGTTCATGCTCATAAACANCCATTAGAACTCTGATTCTTCTACCTCATTGCTTTCCTTTTTGCAGCCTACCAGTATAACTTCCCCAGAGGGCTTAATCTATGACTCCAGAAGAAAGGTGGTCTATACTCTCATTCTACAGAGGAAAATAGGATCAAAGGTCTCAGATCACACGGAAGTAGAATCCACATTCCCTGAGCCAACGACTACTACTTCATATAGACTCTTAAAATATGATACATTAGGGAGATGTTTACAGGCACAGCTACAAGGAAAATAATTTGAGACCCTAACACTTAAAGGGAAGATGATAAAAAAAAATCATGCAGCAACAGTTAAACAGGTAAAGCAGTGAGAGTGTCCAGACAAAGCTGACACCAAATTAGGCACAGGCAGGCAAGAATATGAGGCACAGTTTGTCTTTGCTTTCGTACTGAAACAGGTCTCAATATGAAGGCCCTTGTCTTTTGTTATTAGGGATCTTTTGCAACTGCTGACAGAAAAATGAGAGGAGACTGGGAATAGCAAAGGTCATGATGTCTAAATAGAAGGAATTCAGCAACACACAGCTGCAATTACTACTAATGTGAAATCTAGATGTGAGGAAATACTAATACAACTAAGAATATTTACATTAAATGAATAATTAAATGCAAGCATAATGTGATTATTTATAAAAATTATGATAAACATGCTATGAAAGAGGAAAATAATTGGTGCGGTATAAGGAATAATGTGTCTAAAAGTAAAAGGATTAAATAAGATAAAGAATACTTAAGTATTCATGTCAGAAACAGATTGCTAATGTTCAGAACTCTTAGGCAGTGTAAGTCTCCCAAAGGAAGGAGTAGAGTTTCACAGCATGAGTCTTTTAGCTGGAATATTAAATTAATTTTAAAATGGTCTTTCAAAATAACCTAGTATATATACTGTATTCTTGTTACTCCCTTAGGGTAATGAATGCTAGAGTAGCATTTATTTCTTCTTGCAGAATACATCCTGTAGATACAGCAATGACATATTTTCTCTTCACTGAGTAAGGGTATTAAATTACTTACAGATTGCACAATCTTTTATAGCAAAAGACAACAAAATAAAAAGTGAAGGTGAAATAAAACCAAAACTGTCATACTACATTATGGGCACCTCCTTGGTATAGCTGTTTCTAGATGCTAAGGTTCCACAGGGATGCAGTAGGGTTTCCTCACAGAAACACCACTAGCTTTTGGCAATGGAGAGTTGCAAATGTAACAGATCTTTCTCAGCAGCTACCCTACAGCTTCTAGCATCACCAAGAAGACTCAAACTGTTCCCATGTGGGCTTTTAGCACAAAAGCAGCAAGTGCACACCAGTGAATGCTTGATTCCATATTTCTGGTTCTAATCTCTAAGTGGATAGTGAAGTTCCTAAAAAAATAAACAACAAATGTCAGACAGATCATATTATCTTTAGTGCATATTTCAAGCACCTAAAATAATTTACAGCTCCATTTTCTCAGTAACCTTTTAATATTTATGTTCATGTGTGGGTTTCTGGTTCACCAGTCTTTCCATGGACCAGCTACATAGCATGCATGTTATTGCAAGGGGTAATAATTCCACTTGAAACACTGGCCTACAGCAACTTTAGACTCTGAAGATAAAGTTATACCATTGAGACTCAGCTGAGACAACACAGAGGAATACTTAGTGAATAATGTGCACCATAAAAACACCCCTAATGGAATCACAGGGGAAAGATGAGGAAGTTACATAGCCTGTTCCTAAGGTCACACATTGTGTAACATTCCCTGTTTAACTGCAACCTTATGTCAGTCTTTCCTACCCTTACCCATTCTATACCCAATCTGTTTCTCTTTGTGAAAACAAATATGCCACAGTGTTAAGAAGGAATCTAGTAGATTTTGACACACAAATTTTTAACAGTTAGAAAACTCAGCTTGGGTTAGTGGATTAGCTACATACTTTAATTATTTCTCTGCTCAGTGAGTCAGGGTTTATCAGATGACTCCAGAAAGTAAGAAAAGCTCCCATTCCCTTGCAGTATCAAGAAGCACTGTGGGACATCTTTTCTAGTCTTATCCAAATCCATTTCAGAGAATAGCATTACCTCAGTTAAATGGAGAAATTTAGGATTCTGTTTACTTCATTTCTATGTAGACTTTCACTGCAATAGGAGCTGCACTTTTGTGTCCCACGAATGGCATGAACATTCATATCACACATAATTCAGCCTTCGGCTACCAAGGCACAGATGGCCCCAAGACAATCTAAAACTCCTTTGGAAAACTTTCCAGTGAATTTCATTCTCATCATTAAATCAAAGGAAAAATTTGTGGCCTCCTACTCATTTAGTGAAAGATTAATAACTACTTCACCACAGGATTACAGATTAATTTTAATATAATGATCTATTTAAAATTTTCCCTTAATTGCCACATATTTAATACATCTTTTGAAAGAAATAATCATTAGAAAAATTATTTTTGGTATTCCATTACTCATAAATTTTATTATTCAAGAGTCATGAGATAGCAGATTCACTTACAGAAGGTTAATTAACTAAAATGCTCCTTTTACAAAAACATTTCCAACTCATGGGCAGCTACACAGAATGGAAATATTTATTGTAAGATTTCATTTAATTATACAATACCGGAAAGGCAGAAATGGATGGCAGCTTGCCATGTAAGACTATTATTCCATTACTTGTTTAGCTAACACACTTAAAGGGAATTAACAGTGTAATTCAAGGTTCATGCATAGCTTCCCATTACTACCTGATGATGATCCAAATTCTAGATACCCATGTCAGCCTAAGTACTTCTGGGCACAACATCCTTTTATTTCTGTTGCATCTTGCATTAAGCCCATCCTAAGCACGACCCAGAGAGTTTGATTTTATTTACAGCTATTCATGGAAAAATCTAATGATCAACCAACCCTTTTTCCATACTAGCTTTTCTTACTGGTAACTATTACTATAACCTACTCTTATTTCTATCTGTTTTCTGTTCTTGCTGCTATGAGGAGGTAAATTAAGACAGAACATCTAAGATGATTAGTCATGACATACAGAGGTATTTACAAGGAGGCCACTCAGTTCTATCTCTTCACTGACCTACAGAAAATAAGTCTGTCTCAGTTCAGTCTCCAGGGGATGAGCACACTTACTGCAAAAAAAAAAAAAAACAAACCAAACAACAACGCTGTAATTCTTTTTTTATTTGTCTCCTTATTTGTAGGTTTCAGAGAGCTTGCATTTAAGAAGGACCAGGGCACCTAGCTGACTTCCCCTGGTCCCTGAAGATCTAAGAAATGAGAAATTTCCAGGGCAACTTAAAGAAAGCTTATGATACACTTGCTTCAACTGTTCTTTTTCTTTATGGTATCCATGAGTACTAATTATGTTACTAATTTTTTAAGAATGCATAATGTAGATTTCCAAAAGATATCATGTTGGCATGAACATTGTGAATAAGAAGTGACTATAAACCTAGCTGACAGTCCATATAATTAACTGTGTAATCCTTCTACAGATCAAAGCTTAAATTTACACATGTAACAGTGATTCTAAATGGTGATAAGCGGGCAACCTTCTCCCAGACCCTCATTCAAGTCAAATATTTCTTGGTTTTGGTTTGTTTTTTTTTTCATTTCAAGTTAGTTACTGAAGTTAAGTTAATCATGAGAGAACAGTACATTTGGTCATATATGCACCTGAATCCTGGAACACAGAAGCAAATAAATTCTTTGCCATGACTCAGCGTTTATACTAAGAGGGTAAATAGTGTCTTTGTGACAAACTAGAATAGGAACAAGAGTTGTCAAGGCAATCTTTTATATTCTGCTGTGAAGAAATTCAGAGCCAGCCAATGTTTACTATAAGCTGAAAGTGTGCAATCTTTCCCTGCTTGTACTATGCCTGCCAAAGCTGCTAGGGGTTAATGCTATTTTTGGAGATAAGATATTTCTTTTCCATTCAAATGAGCTTTTCTATCAGACATTTAGTAGCAGAAAGAGATCAGAAATACCACTGAGGAACATTTGTAGAATATGAGGCAGCGTACTCCTCACATATTTAAGATAAGAATTCTTGTATATCTGGATATCTTTTCTTCCTACAGACTAACCCACATCAAACTAAATCAAGTGGGGTGGGAAAAAATTAGCCAGCTAGTTACAGGGTCTGGTCTTGAAGCACTGCTAAAAAATATAGAAAGTTGTCTGGAGAAGGTAACCTCTCATTTCCCACTGTAATTTTAAGTAATTTTTCATTTAAAATAAACAAAAATGGAAAACTCAAGGTTTCCTGGAATTGTGTTGCTGCCTTTTGTCATTTTTTGAATATCAGCTGAAGACCAGCATATTCTAACAACATTAGAATATAGAAGAGAGGTCACATTTGTGACCTGCAGCCAGATGGATAAAAAAGGTGAGGAAGTAAGAGTGGTCCACGTGACTGCACAGGATTCTAGTTGCTGTGTCTCATAACACTTCCCAAACTTATTAAACAATGTGCTTGCAATCCTTTAAAAAGTGTTTGCAAAGTGATATAGGTTTTGGTAATTGCCATAAGCAGTTAAAGAAGTAGAAAACACCAATTCTACTCTTTAAGTGAACAGGGAGGAAATGGGACCAAAGTGTCACTGAAGTGGTTTAAAGACAAGCATGTTGCACTGACATGTTAAAATTGCTGCTCACAAAGCTAATGATCAGTTCATGGTTGCCTGATGCTCTTTGCAGGTTTATTGCTGTTGTTAAATCTACTAGTTAGGGTTGTTTGTTTGGGGCAGGTGTTGGTTGGGCACACACTTTGTTTTGTGGTGACTGTCCTGCATCCACTAAGTAGTATGTTTAAAATATCACATATCAAACTTTCTAACTCATATAGCAGCAGTCTACCCACATGCAGGGTCACAGAACAGGATAGAGGGATTCTACACTCACTCTGGAAACTTGTCTCACTGCTACAATATTCCTTTACATGTTCATTTGGTATCCCTTAATAAGACCATTTTTTCTAATCTCAGTGACATATTAATACACAACAGATTTCATATTTTTATTATTTTCCCTTCAGCATTTTTTCTCAGTATAGTAGTTTATGCACTCTTAACAATATTTGTTTTACAGCTGCCTCAAACAAGTCTCTGACACTTGAATATGTTATGCAAGGGTCCTCCCAAGAGCCTTTCCATGTAGAAAACTGCTGTTGAACTGGAGTTGTTTTACAAGGACTGAGAGAAGGGCAGCACTGAATGAAGAGTTTGGAGGAAAAATTACTATATATAGTCTTTTTTTCTAAAACAAAATCAGGGTAATAAGACATGCAGGACTAGTCTTCCCCTCTTGATGTGTCTCAAAAGACAGCGGACAAGTCTATGTCTTCAGTCATCATTGAACAAGTGTTCTGGATCTGTTTTGGATCTGAAATCCCCAGAGAAGACTGCAGTTTCTGTTCACTGACTGAAGGCATTACGCTGAAAGCAAACAAATAGTTTGCAATTCACAGCCAGAAGCAAAACCAGCTGGTAAAATTCCACATAGCCACATTCTCCTGAAGGTACAGGCTCTGTTGTTTCATGTTCGTTTTATTTTATTTTTTTTTTTCTGTTCTGCATTCTGTACCCTCTCAATGTAAAGGAGCAATGTTGATCTCTAAGGAAAAAGAACAAACTTACCATCTATTAAACACTGAAAAAATGAAATTACAGGAAAATTTAAATAGGTTGATGTAGTTTTAGATTCTTTGCAGTTTTCTAAGTATTCTGTTTTCTATTCTGTCAGAATTCTCAAATACCAACATACAACAATTTACTGCCAACATGGTCTGTAAATCTGCAGTGAGCAGCGAGCGTTTGTGCAACAGAAACTGGCAGTAAGAACAAAGGCCTGGCAAGGTCCTGTGCTTAAAACCTCCTAAGCAATGGGAAAAAACACCTATCCCAGGACCCTGAAGGGCACCCATGAGCATGAAGAGCAATCTACATTGCTCCCTTGTGACATGGACCAAGTATGCAGTGTAAACTGCAGGGTTCTACTTTGTATTTCTGGGTTTGAAATCTGCAGTACTGTTGATCCTTCTTTGTAGCTAGAAAGGTTTGAATTTAACATGTTAACATGGGGATTTCTGGCTATCAGGATGTCAGCTGTGGCCTGAAACTGGTTTCTCATTGATGAAATGTGTGTAAACATTGCAGCTTAAGTATATTGTTACTTCATAAGTACTAGGAGAATTGCCTACAGTAAGAAAAGGGGAAAAGCCTTTAAAATTATTGAAATATTAAAAGCTGTTAGGTTTTCCACTGAGGAATGACTTCTGTGTTTATACAACAACTTACTTTGCTTCTAGAGGCTGACATCCACTGGAGCCCTGTGTTCAACCACTGACTGTAGGTTTTAAAACTCTCTTTTGAATAGCCACTCTAAGGGAAGTAGCAGTATCAATATACAGAGTTATAGACACAGTATTCACTGCCTTATCAATATGATGAAGACAAATGTTCATTGCTTTTTTTTTCTAAAGGACCCAACATTTTAACTATAAAGCAGCTTTGTTATATTAAGTGAAAAGCATAAAGTTTTCTCATTTTGAAATTGAGCATGCCTTCAACATATTTGCCATATATTATAAGGATAAAAATTTCCACCACATTTTTTGTCTGTTCAAAACTGTGTTCTGGATCTCAAAAGTACAAGTTAATGTATGGTCATCATCGAGTCTTGTGTTCCCCTGGCTTAAGTTTCTCATTCTAGGAAGATATTTGTCAATAAACATATATTTCTGCTTTGTATCTGACTATGTTGCACATTTCTAATTTTGAAGTTCTGTGCTTTGTGCACGGTGATTGTGGGGTTTTTTGTAATATTTTGGTTTGGTTTTGTCAGAGATGGCCTCTTTTCAGTTACAGTATGGAGATTTTTGTTTATATGCGTATGCACCTATAGCGTCTGGATAGAAAATGCAATGGTGTAATATTACTATTAATTATTACCAATTGCAAAATAAGAACCACAACTAGTCCATTTAAAATTAAATAAAGCTGAAAAAAATACAAAATTTTATTCATTACTTAGTGAGCTGAACAATTGAAGCTACCGTGTAACTACTACTTATTTACTTTATAGGAGTACAAAGGGTCATGTGCCCTTAAACCGTATTACATTTTAATGCTTTTTGAAAATAAGGTCTGCCAGAT
The DNA here is from genome assembly GCA_013389865.1 of Piaya cayana. Lineage (NCBI taxonomy): Eukaryota > Metazoa > Chordata > Aves > Cuculiformes > Coccyzidae > Piaya > Piaya cayana. Next base: position 91,043 of record WAAB01018929.1, read on the forward strand.
GTCCTAAAAATTTAGAAACATAAAGGAAATGTGCAGAGGCATGAGTAACAAATGTAGTGAAGTATTCATGTGAGAACGGAAAACATTTCTCTTTGGAAGGTACCTAAATAGCTGTAAATGTTTGTCATCACCTTTGAGCAGTATTAAAATCTGTAAACAAAGACTCCCTCCAGAAACTAAATAAGCTGAATCAAAGTTTAACATATTTCAGGAAATGAAAGAAAATCTATTGAGGCAAAAAACAGATCAAACAGAGACCCCACAGAACCAGGACACAGCAAGATACTCAGACTGGGTAAGGGTGCCCAGAGGTTTAACTGATCCAGTTCTAGCTTGCAACTTCCCTGCTTTACAATAACTCCCTTACATTTGTTCCCTGACAGCCTCAACTTTGTCCCATAGTAACCTCAGCCTCCCCCATCCTTCCATCCACAGAGCTATGTAAATGATTTGCCACTCATTTCACACATGCTGCTTATGTTCCCTTATGCCTTTTAGTCTTAGCAGGTCGTGTCTCCTTCAAGACAGGAACCCTGACCTGTTCTCTGCTTTGCAAAATACTCAAGCATTAGAGTGATTTGAGTGGAGGAGGATGGAGCCCTAACATGACTTTGGTTTCTTAAAGGAAGGTGCAGCAAGTACTCTTGCCTCATATCCTGGCCACATAGCTGTTGGTGTCCTTCCATCTATATTAGGGCTGTTGTCTCCTTTGAATGCCTAATACCGGACAGCCACATTCTTGATCAGCCCTTGAGCACTACAGTAAGAAATCCAGTTAAAACTATGCTTCCATACAAAATGATACTTCAACTTGCTGCTATAAAATTACAGTGCAAGTAAATGGAAAGAAAGTTACTGAAGTACAACTAGAAAATGTTTTTTTCCCTAATGATAAATTTCCTTGGGCTGCCATAAATACAGACTTGTCTGAAATTCTTGTAAAGTACTGACATTTTTAAATTGAAGTGTAGGAACATGATTAACATCATCATCACTGGCACTTGCTTTCATTCAGAAATCCCAGAATTCTCAACACTTGCATGAGATAGGCCACGATAATAAAATATTTTGCAGAAGAGCCAAATGGGAGCTCAAATGAAAACTTATTGGAACAAGACTATTCCTCTTGTGTCTCATTAAGGATAAATACTTCCTTACTGTACAGTGTCCACCAGTACACATATTCCAGCAAATTCTATCATTAAACTTTAGCCAGTTAGTCTGCTGTAGTCTGGGAATACAATCCTGCACACAATAGTTTTCATGTCCTTTAGCTTCTTCCAACATTCAGCTTTTCTTTCCTTGACAACTTTAGGGGAAGGTAAGACCTCTCCAATTACATCGAAGTTTTTCTGGTGGTAAGTTCCACTCTACTGCTTACCTTTTCTTCATAGGCTTTTTTGCATACCATGATGGTTCTGTACTCATACTACCTAATGAGTCCTAAAGGAATAAAAAAATGACTAGATAAATAGCTCTATCATCCATGTCAGTGGCTGGAAAAGCTGTAACAAAGCGGTTCTGTGTTCACAGTGACTCAGAGCCAAAATTAAAGCTACACATTCTTTCATCTGAAGGACTCAGGGGACAGAGTCCAAAATGACAGCACTCACACCATTGCAACCATCTGGGGAATAGGCCAAACAAACCAGAGCAGTGATAAATGTTCCTTAGCTGCCTCCCAAGATGAGAAAAAGAAGACCAACTGCCTCAAGTGTATGTATATCAGTGCATGCATCCTAAGGAACAAACAAGAGAAACTGAAGCTCCATGCCTAGTCGGAAAGTTGTGACATCATACAAATAGCTGAAACATGGTAGGACAACTCACATAACTGGAGAATCACAACAGATAAGTGGTTCCTTAATACAGGCAGGGAAGAAGAGGAAGATGAAGAGTCACACTCTGTGTTAGGGAGAATCTTGAATACAAAAAGGTCAACTCCAGTGATCATGGAAGCCATATCAAATGCATCTGGGTAAAGACCAGAGAGGTAGTCTCCATGGGGAATCTTATAATAGGCATTTGCTACCAACCTCCAAAGACAAATAAGGCCAGCAAAACAATATTTGTGCCACTTAAGCAAGCTTCAGGTCAATAAAACCTAGTTGTTAGGGTGACTACAACTGCCTACACATTTACAGAAGCTAACGTGATCCATCAAGTTCCTGGGATGCATAGAGGACTTCTTCCTCATGCAACTGTTTAATATGCCAACCAGGAATGAGGCACTGCAGGACTTGCTACTCACAGACCAAGAAAACCTGCTTTAGTTAGTGGTTTGTGATAATCTTGACTGCAATGATGCAGTTATTGTGGAGTTTGGGGTCCTGCTCATTATGCTGGAGTTTAGAACTAAGGCAGATTTCAGAAGAGCAATCTTTACCTTGTTCAGAGCTCAGATGGGACGGACTCTGTGGGAAGCTTCCATGAAGGATAAAGGAGCTGGTAGGTACTGGGAGATTTATAAGAAAGCTCTCCTGTGAACAAAAAACCCCAATTCATCCCCTTTAAAGATAAGGGAAGCAGGTAGATCAAGAGAGTCCCTTGGTTTAACTGTGTGCTTCTGAGTCTGCTCAGAAACAAAAGACAAGCATATCAGAAATGGAAAAGTGGATGGATACATGTTGAGAACTACAAGGACATTGCCAGGGCATGCAGAGATGCAGTTAGAAAAGCAAAAGCACAGCTTAAACTGAAATTGGCCAGAGATATCAAAAACTACAAGATAGAGTTCTTCAGGTACGTAAAGAAGAAGCAGAAACATGAACAAAATATTGGCTCGCCATTTAACCGGAGAGGTGAATTAGACACCAATAATGCTGAAAAGGCCAAGGTTCTCAACACTTTAATCATCTATGGCCTTACCAGCACAGTTGGGCCTCAGGACATGAAAACAAAAGCCCAAGTTGGTGTAAACACAGACCCACCATCAGCGAAGGAAGAGTTGGTATGTGAACTCTTATAGGAGCTTATCCACCTATCAATCTGACTTCAGCCTCTGGGAAAGTTATGGAATGATTCCCCTTTGGGCTATCACAAGTCACATGAAGAACAATTGGGAAATGCCAGCACAGACACCAAGGGCAACTCATGCTTGACCAACATGATCACTTTCTACAACAAAGGAACCTACTCAGTCATTATAGGGTGAGCAGTGGACATTGTCTGCCTGCATTTCTCCAAGGCTTTTGACACATTGTCCCACAGCCTTTTCCTAGAGAAACTGATGTGTTATAGTCTAGACCAGGGGTCTGTCCCATGGATGGGGAACTGGTTGACAGGCTGCACCCAGAGATTTGTAGTAAATAGCTCTTTATCAAACATGCATCTCGTCACAAGGGGGGTCCCCCAGTGATCAGTATTGGGCCCAATGCTGTTTAATATCTTCGTAAGTGATCTGGATGATGGGATCAAGTGAACCTTTATGAAGTTTACCAACGATATTAAAACTTCAACACATCTTAGAAGAACTATGACATTCCTAATTTGGATGTATTCTGCCTATCTTCAGATTCCAATTTGGGTATTTTAAAATGAAAACAGTTACTTTAAAATAT
>WAAB01018930.1:2603-37530 GCA_013389865.1 Piaya cayana
CACACACATATACACACATATGCCCTGGATGTAGGGGTTCCCATCACCCTTTCCCCAGTTTTGCATGTGTCTCCACCACTCCTGATGCACATAATAGTGAGGAGACGTTTTAGGAGGTGTCCCCACACCCCAAAGGAAGGTCCCTGAATGCTGCTCCAATTGATGCCCACTGCTGGGTGCAGGCTACTCCTGACACTCCATGGAGGGCTGCGCTGCCTGACTTGGGCAGGGGTCAGTGTGCCCTGGGGACAGATCCCCAGCAAGGACAGACCCCCAGTCATGACTGCTGCTTCCTCTCCACTCTCTCTGCCTGTGTCAGAAATGTCTACATTTCCTTCACACTTTTAAGAACTGTCTGTCATTTCCTGGTTGCTCTCTAATCCTGCTGATGGTCACCTCTCTAACATGATAGTTTCAGGCACAAACTCTCCCAGTTTTGAGTGCCCCATCCATGCTCACTCCCCTGGTTACACTGACATACTTGGCAGCTGCTGCTCCATGGACCAACCAGGAATAATGGAGTACGTAAGTGCTTCCACTCAACCCTTTTTCTTTGTGTGAATATATCCTCTCAAAGTCAGAGGTTTGACAGGCACTAACAGGATTTGGGTAACAGTTACACTTAGCTTGAAAGTGCTTACACATAAAGTAAATGTATACAAGAAAAGTAACTAACAAGAACTATTCATCACCTAAATAGGTAGCAAGTATATTTTCTTTCATGTATATTCATGCATTGGTTTTCCCTTGTCCCTATTCCCTTTTTTCCTTTGATTGTTGCCATGACATCTGTACAATATATTCTTCCTTTGTAATTATGTCTTTGTTTTTCAGTATGTCCTGTCACTGGTTAGTAAAAGGAGAGATAAAAAAGCTACTACTGCAGTCATGCATTCTTTTCAATGGACTTTTATTCATTACAAGGAGTAATGACATAAATGACTGATGACAGATTTTATGCATGTTTACATAGTCAATCTAATCACTCTGTATTTCTCCCCAGAGCTTTGGTCACTATGCCTTTTGCACTGGGCTTGTGTTAGTTTGTTCCTATGTTCTTTTCTGGTAAAACAAAAAGCTTCCTTCAGGACAAAATCAAAAAGCAGTTATGAAAATTGTTTGCTCCTTACAAACAAAATAGAGAGTGAAAGAGCTAGTTTCACACTTCCCATCCAATCTTCCAAACTATTTCATCTCCAACAGTTTAAGGCACCACAGGACACTTTCCTTCTTTCATATAACACCCCCATGAACACGACTCACACATTGTATCTGTGAATGTGTCTGTATGCATTCTGTAAAAAAACTGTTCCTGCAGGCTGCAGAGCATCCTATTTATTATTCAGCTAGCTGATTAGTTTGTTGGCCTGTTGTTAACATCTATAAAAGTGTGATAATGACTGAAAGGCCCAGAGAAATCACCAAGATTCTGAGAAAATAAGATGGTTCACTCTAATGTTCTTGGATCACAGCCAGACACCAGTGTCAAAAAAAAAAACCCAAAAAACTTCTTAAACTTTAAGAAAATCCTAAGTGGGGCATGTGAAGGCTCACAATGAAATGTTTTGTTCTGATGCATCTCAGCATACATTCACGTACTTATCCGAGCCGTTCTGTCTTCTAGAATTTTGGGCAGCTGACCCAACATGAGGATCCTTACTTTGGCAGATATCCTAAATGTGTTTAAATCTGGTTGATTTTCTATGGATAAATCCCACTCAATTTGTGTCAGTGTGTTTTTATCCCTTAGATTAAGTCTTTTAGGGAGAGGAAGGCAATACTGGTCTGTAGTTTTGCCAAAATTTTGTATAAAGATGTATTTCTATTTTAAGTAGTATCCTTCCTTTTCTTTGTAGGTGCTCATAAGACTGCACATTTTTCTGTCCCCTGAGAGAAGTACAGGTCATCTTCTCAGGATAAATGGCCAAAGACTGAAAGCTGCCTGAAGGGCTCAAGCCTGAAGACGCAGAAATCTGAAAAATGTGTAGAAAGACAGCAGATGCAAGAAAACTTAAATTTATTTCAAGGAAATTTGGTTCTCAGGCTTAAGTGTAGTCTTCCACTGTACATACCTGACTGTGGTGAAACAATTGGAGTCATAAAATTACTAAGATCAGAAGGGAGATCATCTAGTTCAACTGTCCTGGCCAGAGAAGGGTTAGTGAGGGCAGGTTGCTCAGGTTACTGGAAGTTTCAGTATCCAAACAGATTTTGACTGACACCAAGGGTGGATATTACACTACCTCTCTAAATGACTTCTTCCAGAGTTTGACTAACCTCATTTTTTAATTTTAAACAGAATATTCTGTAGAACAATTTCTGCCTACTGTTTCTTGTCCTCTCACTGAATACCTCTGAGAAGACTGTCTTTTACGTCACTCCATCAGGCTTTTATACACAATGATTCAGTCTCCACTGATTCTTCTCCAGGCTGATCAGTGCCAGTTCTCTCAGCCTCTCCATATATGACAGATACTCTGAACTTTGTACATTTTCTTTGTTCTTTGCTGGACTTGCTCCAGCATGCCTGTGTTTGTCAAGTACTGAGGAACCCAAATTTTGACACATTACTTGAAATGTGTCTCATCAGGGCTGAATAAAGAGGAAGAATCACCTTACTTGACCTTCTGGCACTTCTTTAACTCAGCTAAGGAGGATGGGCTGTTGCTTTTCTCTGCTGCAAAGGTCTGTTGCTGGTTCATGTTCAACCTGCTGTACACTATAACCCCAGGTCCTTTTTTCAACGCTGCTTTCCAGAGAGTCACCCCTCATCTGGTACTGGTGTACGAGTTTGTTCTTTCCCAGGGGCAGTGCTTCACACTTGCAGTTGTTGAATTTCCTGAGGTTCCTTTCAGCCCATTCGTCAAGCCTGTTAACGTCCCTCTGAAGGGCAGCACAATTGTTTGGTCTGTCAGACACTCCTCCTAGATATTTATCATCTGCAGACATGCTAAGGAGGCACTCTGTCCCTTCATCTAGTTCTTAAATTAAGATGTTGGAGAGGTCCTTTCTTTCCCGCTCATTGGGATGGATCATTTCTGAGCTTGGAAAAGGTGATCCTTGAAAATCAACCAGCTGTCCTTGACCTCTTTTCTATCTAAGACTCTCTGCTCTGGCATTCTTCCAAGCAGGTCCCCAAATAGGCCAAAATCTACTCTCCTGAAGTATAGGGTTGTGGGATTGCCTTGTTTCCTCCTCTCAGGATCCTGAACTCCACCATTCCATGGTCACTTTACCCAAAGCTGCCTTCAGTTTACACATTCCTGTCCAATTCTTTGTTTTCAAGAATCAATTCCAACAGAGTGTCTCCCTTTGTCAGCTCCTTAACACCTTGTGTCGAAAAATTGTGTTCTATACCCTGAACTGTTTATCTCCTACTGCATTGGCCTTTCAGCAGATACTGGAGTTCATCACCCATGAATACTGAGGTCTGTGAATGGTCATTTAACAAGTAAGATTCTGACATTTGGCTGAAAGAGGTCCTACCATCGTATCACAAGGTTCAAGATGGACCCCCTTGCTTTCCAAGCATCCACTCTGAGAGCAGCCAAGGTGCAGCTAGATCAAATCTCTGCGTGCAAGCCAGCATCCACTTGCAGTTTAGAAAGCTCTGCAATGCCTGCCAGAGAGACAATTTCACAAAGCTGGAGGCAGAAAGCAATTTAATTCAAGTGACAGATTAAAACAAATTTGAATTGCTGTTGATAAATTAACTTACTGCCTTAGCATTTAATTACAACTGGTTAACAATGAGCATATATATATGTGTGTGTGTGCATATACATGTATAGATATATGAAACAAGTAACAATAAAAACTCAAGTTAGTTATTTTCCCAGGGAAACACCTGACAGAGCCAGAGGCACAAAATTATTACCAAAAAGGTATTATTTATTGTGGTGGAAGAGACGTCCAGGCCCGTTGACCCATCTGTCAGGTAAGTTGGTCATTTTTTTCTCCCCCAAAGAAAGGATTTTCAGGTGCCAGTTTTATACTTATTGAAAACTCTTCAGTGTCTTTTGGCAAGGTGGGATTAAGTTAATTAGTATGTGTTGACTGGCCCTCGGCAAGACCACTTGCATTGTTAGAAGCAGGGACTCAGCAATTTCCCATGCATTCCAGGCAGGGAGCTCAGTACATGTTTTCAGGGGTGTTTCTGCTTTTAACTGAAGAAACATGAGGCTGAAGCCTCTGTCTCACCCCAGATATCACTTAGCAGATCTGAGTATTAAGATTACCATATGCTTTATCTGCCTCATAAGATACAGTTGTTCATTGCTCAAACACTCCCTTTTGCAACATTCTGTATTTGCAATCCACAAGGAAAAGCAAGTCCATTCTACCACACAGAACATAAGACTTATCTCAATTGTATAAAGAAGGGCAGATCTAGTTTTAGTTCTTTGTGCTCTGTCTGTCTGGGATGGAGTTAATTTTCCTTATAGCAACCTTTTACGGTACAATATTTTGTATACGTGATTGTGGTTAGAGACTTGCTTGCCCAGCTAGACATCCACAAGTCTATATGGCCAGATGGGATCCATCTAAGAGTATTGAGGGAGCTGGTGGATGTGCTTGCAAAACCCCTTTCCATCATCTTCCGGCAATCCTGGCTGACTGGGGAAGTTCCACTGGACTGGAGGCTGGCTGATGTTGTGCCCATCTACAAGAAGGGTCACAGGGAGGATCCAGGGAACTACAGGCCTGTCAGTCTGACCTCAGTGCCAGGGAAAGTCATGGAACAGGTGATCTTGAGTGCTATCATGAAGAACATGCAAGAGAACCGGGTGATCAGGCCCAGTCAACAGGGGTTTACAAAAGGCAGGTCTTGCCAAACTAACCTGATCGTTTTCTGTGGCAAAGTGACTTGACAACTGGATGAGGGAAAGGCGGAATGAGGTGGAAAACTGGTTTGATGGCAGGGTCCAGAGAGTGGTAGTAAATGGTGTTAAACCCAGCTGAAGGTCAGTCACAAGTGGGGTTCCCCAGGGCTCAGTGCTGGATGCAGCCCTATTCAATGTCTTCATCAATGACCTGGATGAAGGCATTGAGTGCACCCTTAGCAAGTTTGCAGACGACACTAATCTGGGTGGAAGTGTCGATCTGCTGGAGGGTAGGGAGGCTCTACTAAGGGATCTAAACAGGCTGGACCACTGGGATGAGTTGAATGACATGAAGTTTAACACAGCCAAATGCCGGGTCCTGCACCTGGGCACAACAACCCTATGCAGAGCTACAGACTAGGAGAAGTCTGTCTAGAAAGCTGCCTGGAGGAGAGGGACCTGGGGGTGTTGGTTGACAGCCAACGGAACATGAGCCAGCAGTGTGCCCAGGTGGCCAAGAAGGCCAATGGCATCCTGACTTGTATCAGAAAAGGTGTGACCAGNTCATAACAAGAAGGATGTTGAGGCTCTGGAGTGTGTCCAGTGAAGAGTGACAAAGCTGGTAGAGGGGCTGGAGAACAAGTTTTATGAGGAGTGACTGAGAGAGCTGGGGTTGTTTAGCCTGGAGAAGAGGAGGCTGAGGGGAGACCACATTGCTCTCTATAACTATCTGAAAGGAGGCTGTAGAGGAGCGGGCGCTGGTCTCTTCTCCCAAGTGTCAGGGGACATGACAAGAGGGAATGGCCTCAAGCTCCACCAGGGGAGATTCAGGCTGGACATCAGAAAAAACTTTTCATGGAAAGGGTTAATGGGCACAAAAACAGGTTTCCCAGGATGGTGGTTGATTCACTTTCCCTGGAGGGGTTTAAAAGATGGGTGGGTGAGGTGCTGAGGGGCATGATTTAGTAGTTGATAGGAATGGTTGGACTTGATGATCCTGTGGGTCTTTTACAACCTATTGCTTCTGTAATTCTGTGAAAAGAGTGTTGATAACACACCCAAGTTTTAGCTTTTGCTATGCGGTATTTATACAGGGTCAAGTCTGCCTCTGTTCTCATGCTGCACTTCCAGGTAGTAGGCTGGAGGTGCACAAGTGGTGAAAGGACATAATCAGGACAGTTGACCCCAACTGACTAAAGGGATATACCATGCCATAAAGAGAAATCTTCAGCTATAAAAACAGGAAGGGAGAGGGGGGTTAGTTAGGTACCCATTGCACAAGAATTATCTGGGCATAAGTTTACTGTGATAAGTCATGAGTTATTTCCCTTGTACCACTCGTTTTGTTTTATTTTCTCCTTTCTTCCTCTTCCTCTTTCCTTCAGTTAGTAGACTATTTTTATCTTGACCCATGAGTTCTGGGATCTCTGGTTCTTGCTATTCTCTCCCTTCACCCTGCTGGGAGCAGGGGGAGTTAGTGAGTCGCTGTGTAGGGCGTAGTTGTCACTCAGGGTTAAAACACTACATTCTTGAATTAATTGATGTGAGAAAATGCACTCATAAAGGTTAATGGAACTGCAGAAACAAAGCCAAATGTCTAATTTATATTTATGTGGAGAAGTGATTGAGTGTACTTGCTTTATTTTGTGTGAGCATGAAAGAGATTCATTTCTCTTAGCAGAACTTATAAAGGGCTTGCTTAGTATTTCTATTTCTTTTATCAACAGGAGAAGTGTAAAAGGGCATTTATCAATATCTAGGTATGGATCCTGTCACTCAGAGACCTCATTCAGTGGCCTTGAAGACCCAGATATTGTGTGTCATGCTCTGTCATTACTTACCTTGAACTAAATGACTGCTAACACTTATGCATTTAGCTACATCTCTGTAGCTGTTAATCATAATGATGGCAGGCCTGATGTTTAGGACCTGAATAATCTTGACTTGCCGAAATTGATTTGTGTAGAACAGCAAGTTAGCCTCATCAAACAAACTGTTCCTTCTAACAGTGAAACATGGTGACCGTTGACATCATTTTAATTTTGGAATTCATCCTGTTCAACAGACTGGCTGGAATTAGCACTGAGGTTTAACTTTGCAAAAGTTTAGGGCACATTTGAAAAACATATGTGATTCTCATCCACTGAAGTGTGTATGTAAGATAAACACAATATTTCAGGGTATATACGGATACTCTCATCCTGGAGATCTGGATGCTGATGTCTTGAAGATTCTGACAGAAGGAGAATCTCCCATTTTTTACCAGTGGGAAACAGCAAACTGAAATTTAGGTCATAACAAGCTTAATTGCTTCTGTCCCGATAAATTTGCAGTCTTACATTATAAAAGACTGAGTCTCTTCCAAGCAAAAAAGCAATAAACCCATGGAAGATGCTTCTTTCAGTGTCAACCACTTAAAGGTCCTTCCAGAACCCTTCAGCTCTAATATAATTCTAATGGATCTCACCACACAAAATGATTCCCTTCTGTCTAGTAGGAGTCCAGAATTGCCACAAGACTACCACAGATACTCTTGCTGGAAGAATAGATTCCTAAGACATGGTAAGCTTACTGAACTGAGAGACAATAGCTCTTGTCTCACAACAGGAAGGTGAGCCTTCGGTCCAAGTGTTACATGTGACATTAATTTTTTCTTCTCAGGATAGTGCAGTTGTATTCCAGAGACTCTTGGTAACGCATTCTGAATTTATCCAGGGAATAACAGTCCCAAGTCATCTAGCATACTCTTAAGTTTTACATTTTCTTTTCAGGTATAAATCTTCAGTGGGATGACTAGGCCGTGACTAACATGTCAGTGAACAAATCCATTCATGAAATTAAATCTTTCATTTTAAGTTCTTTAAGTTGTGTTTCATTTAGGTATTTCCCAGCTGTTACACAAGTTTAACTCTGTAAGTACATAACCACTTGTCATACATTACATGAGAAGCACATATTGTGCAAAAAAAAGAAAAGCGATATATTAATAATGCTGCCAGAATCCAGCTATGACAAAAGGCATTGTAGATAATAATACGAATGCTAAACTGTGCAGGTTAGGTACCACCTTAATTCTACCTACTGGACTGCAGAATTTATTCATAATGTCCAAGGCATATATCCTTTTTTACATCTTCTCAGAACTGTTTCAATTATCCACTTGAGATTTGTTTAGATTTGTAGGGAGAGGGTTTTGTTTGTTTTATTGATTGTCTTGATCTTAATTCTTGTAATTCCTTAAAACAGATTATTTTGCTAATTGAGTTGAAAAAATAATGGTTAAATTCAGGAATTTTCTGTGAAGAAAATTTTCACATTTTTGTCCCTGAAGTTAGCTTAAGCATCCAGAAACTGTAATGGTAAGGAAAACACGGGAAGAAAATATGCTTCATGCTTATCAGGCAATTCAGTGAGAGACAACAGGTGCTCAAAATGGTATCAGACCTTCAGTTCAATATTTAAAAATAAGAATTAAAGTTGCTAATTTTTTGTCCATAAAGTTTTAAATATTCTACCAAGGGTATTTTTCTATGTCTGTTTCCAAAATTTCCATGTATTTGATTAGGTACTTAATACGTTATTATTAACTGAAGTGACTTTTTAGACATTGTGTAGCTTTTTTCCTATATTACACACAATTACATTTATTAATATTGTCAAAATACTAAAATTTTCATATACTACTTTCAAGTAATTAATTATGATTTTGCAGGCAGATGGAATTTCAGATATCCCCTGATGTTACTAAAGTACAAGATGCAGTATTGGATTCTTTTCTTATTGAAAATTTATCTATGTCTTCTAAACGTCATGTTTTCTAGTTTATTTTAAGTATGTTGGAAAGCATATACAAACATTTACAAGGCCATGCATTTTTATAGACTGCTTTAAATATGGTACCTTCCAAAGCACAATCAATATGAAATGGAACTTGTTGATCTCCTGCTGAACACCACTAAGCTTACTCCACCAAACCAGATGGAACTTTGACCTTGTATATTGTGTTGTTTCTGACTCATCATGTGCTTTCACAGTAGAAAAAAATTGTTCTGTTCAGTTCCCATTATCAGAAAAAAGACATAATGCTGCAAGTTCTAAAGGTCACTGCCTCTTAAAAATTCTTTGAAATACACAAGAACCCTGGGCAAAGTTTCATACTTGTACTATCCACTTACTTGGTGAATAGGAGAAGGTATTGCCATACACAAGCTATACACTGTTGGAAAAACACGTATTTTCTAGAGCAGCAGGAGAAAATCTCATATACCATCTGCCTTCCAAGAGGTGTGAAGGGAATTTCACACGACAGCATACAAGTGACTTCCCCTGCAAAATGAGGAAACAGATTGCTATAATTTTTTTCACTCAATAAAGGATTGTTTAGTCACAGTGTTCACAAACCCCATGGTAATTTCTCTGACATATAAGATTTAATTATTTATTTACTTATTTATTTTGGCAAAGGAAATGTGCTGCTATTACTGTCCAGAACATTTTTAAGAAAATAAAACCTGAAGGAAAATAAGACACAAATTTAACAAACACTGAAAAATAGCTTAAACCTGAGGGTAATAAAATCCTGCTGTCATATTGACTTTCTGAATAACTGTAAATGGCTCTAGGAAATAATATCAATACTGCATCTGCAATTGTCAGAATGAATATATTTAATAAAGGAATTTTTTGCATAAGTCATTAAATAGCACAAATTAATGAGTGTTATATCTCAAATTTTCCCATAAATTTGGAAAATGTATAGTTAAAAGTTATCCATATACTTTCATTAAAATCTTAGAATGCCAAAAAAAATAGAGAGAAAATCAGTTAAAAAATAGACAAAATAATTTTTATCATTAATTTTGGCAGTTACTCTGAGGATACGCATTTCAATTAGGAAATGATGGCAAAAAATAGCTTTATCATTAAATTTTTTTCTTTTTGGGGGGTGTTTTGCTGTTGTAATTGATGGTAATAATGCAAGTTTGAAATATTCTTCATAAAAAGAGCTTAATTCCAACTTGCATAATGATTCACATAAGAGCTCTATTTAAGGCATGTTAACACTGTGAATCATTAATCACTTTGACAAATTACAGCACAACTCTATTAGATTTCCTGTTATGGACTTCAACAGATGTCTAATTAGAAACTAAAAGTGAATTCAGAGTAGACCGGTACTTGGCATATGTATAGTATCAAATCATTATTTATTGAGATAAATACTTCCTTGAGGGTAAGAAAAATTATTAACATTTTTCTCCATCTATAATTTTCAAGTAAAGCAAGAACATTTAAACATTGCATCTTACTGCCTTAGTTACTATGAAATATTTTAGAGATGTAAACAAAATACTCTATAGCATTCCTGTCAAATTTCTGCTGTAAGGGCAATTAAAACACTTTTGTTTCATAATCTTCAAAGTTTTACATTTATTTATTAGCATTAAAAACCAAGAAATCTCTGATGAAAACAGACCTTACATCTTTCATTATATAGGTATCCGTCAATTTATATTAATGTGTGATGTCCTACAACATTGTGTATCACCAATCATATAAACATAATTAGTTCAATATTTGATTTAATATCTTATTTTTTTTCAATATTTGGTATGTTGTGTTTGTAATTAAGATATTATTCTTGCAATTGCATGCTGCTATAATTCAGCAAGGATTTCAAACACTGGTATTTACTTAATTAATCATTTCTGAACCTAGAAAACTTAAGCCAATAGTGTTTAGTACCCATTAACTTTTTTACATTACTAGACATAGCATAGTTGTGACCTGGCAATTGTCACATGAAAGACAAGAACAGGTTTATCAATGGATGCAGAAATAATGTCTTGAAATTTTTTACCTTTACTGCTTAAATATTTAATTCCTTATATAAATAATTTTTAAAAAATCAGTGACAGTCTAGCAAAATAATCATGAATTCAGGACCTATAGCATCATTAGTTCATAAAAGCTTTGAACTAAAGTTCAGAAAAGAATTTCTCAAAAATACTTGTCTTTGTTGTATAAAGGTTTCATTCAAAGTAAGTTGCCTTAGGCCATGTGTATGCGAAACTTCAGGTTGGAACAGAAATATATTTTTCAAGAAATTCTCCAGATCATCCCATGCCACTCATCTGTTGGTTTTTTTTAAGCAGTTTTAATGATGTTTGATGAAGGTAAACCGTTAATTTTATTTTTAAAAAAAAATTATCCACAAAAAACCCTAAACAAAGCAATCACACAAAAATCTCATACACTCACACAACACCCTCCTATACAGAAAGATTAATTGGAAATTCTGTTCTTGGTGCACAAGTGCCTAATATTTAATGTAAAAAGCTTGATCTTCCATTTACCTTTGAACAATATGCATTTTAGTGATGCTTGGTCCAAGAGATCAACCAAATATATTCCAAACAAAAACCAAGGAAAAGTAAACAGACTGTAGGTGCAGAAGTCACATAAAAATGGTTTTGATTTACTGATCAATTCCTACTGAAGAAAAGGAATTTCTATGGAAAATATCTTGCCACTGTGGATATAAACTTACTCTTGACCGAAAAAATATGTTTTCAGGATATTCCTAAAGTCAGTATTTCTTTTTTTTCAATTTACGTAATTCAGTATGCTAATCTTTTAAATGCACTTTTAAATATATTACTCACCCACTACCTCACTCAGGTACAGATACTATTTAAATGACTAAACTTATTTCTCCTCAATATTTCTGCGTTTGGTACCAAAGTAACTAGTTTTTAAATACCTGATTCCAACTGAAGAATAAAAAAACCTTGCCAATTACATTCTTACTCTGCTCTGATGACACCTTACCTGGAATACCTTCCAGTCTGGGGTCCCCAATACTAGAAAGACATGGACCTTTTAAAGAGCGTCGAGAAGATGATCACAAAAAACATCAGACATATAGCTTGCCTCTCCTATGAGGAAGACTGAGAGAGTTAGGATTGTTGAATGCATAGAGGGGAAGACTCTGGGAAGATGTTATTGCAGCCTTTCAGTACTTTTAGGGGGCTTATGAGAAAGATGGATAAAGACTTTTTACCAGGGCCTGTAATAATATGATACAGAATAATATTTTTAAACTAAAAGAGAGTACATTTAGTTTTGATATAAGGAAGAAGTTGCTTACAATGACAGTAGTGAGACATTTAAACAAGTTTCCCAGAGAAGCTGTGGGTGCCTCGTTGTTGTTGGTGTTCTAAATCAGGTTGGATGAGGTTTTGAGCAACCCAGTTTAGTTGGAAAATGTCCACTTTATTTTTATTCAGCATCTGTTTAAGATGTTGGAGATTCTTTATTTTCCGTGAGAGGAGAAATAGGAACCAGTCTTTGTCAGGTTTTTGGTAGGTTGTTCTTTTTTCTGTACATGTTCTTATGTAACCTTTCCTCACTGCATAACAAAATTAAAGTTTAACTGTTTAAGAAAGAAGGAATTAACAAGATCAGCCATGACACTTTTATCTAATTGCTAGGATAGTTCTCGGGAAGAATGAGATGACTTTTTCATCTCTGCCTCAATTTTAGGTTTGCATTTTATCTAATGATACAAGTCTATAGAAGCTAGATACATATGCCTTTTGGCTTTTTTGGCATCCATAGAGGTGAGGATTACGCTGAAACTGACTGTTGTAATGCAGTTTTAGAAATGTATTGGATAATGATGACATAAAACCTCTAGCGGATCTGTATCTTACGTCTCTTGTCAGGTGAAAATACTACTGCCAAACAGTTCAAAAGTTTATCATTTACCTAATCCCTAATGGGCTTTAATTATGTTAATATTATATACATGTATAATATCCATTACTTTAGTTAGTTCAAACCTCTTCTCCTGAGCATAATGATATCACTGGGTATAAAGTCAGAGGATTCTGCTTACATAGCAGTCTTGCAGAAAAAAACACATTATTTTCATTTAAAACCAGGCTCAAGAGTACTAATTTAATTCCCAGTAAGTCATTAATATTTATTATATTTATACTAATATATCAACATATACAGAAGATGTTTATGATATTTTTATTTAGCCTAAGCTTAATGATCCTAATTTAAATAGATTTACCTTTTTGTCTGTATTTTGTTTCCTCTTGTTCCACATTAGAGATCATTAACATTTACAAGCCTCTGTCACAATTTGTGATTATATCAAAATGTCATACAGATCAAGCTCTTCAAAGTTTAAAGGTGTTCTGTTATCCTAACAAGATTTTAGTACTTCTTTTGTAGTATAATTTCTCTATTTATATACACAAACTACTTCATTTATGCTATTCCTCTCAATTCATTTGAGTGTACTCTCTGTTGTTGATTTCTCTTCTTTCTCTGCTACTTTCATATTGTTCAGAACAGGATTTTTCTGTCATGCTGCCTTGACTGGAAATAACAATTGTTTAGAGCAGTCATTAAAATTAAATTATAAATAAATATTTTATTTATTGCATTTATCAAAAGCTACAATATCGATGAAGCAGATTACAACATTATCTGTAGTTATATCGCCATTCCTATAAGCTATTCCCTTTTATTCTTGTGTGATCTAGATTTCAATGCATAAGCTTGAATGTTAACTATGTAATGCTGGTGGCTTGTAGTTTCCTTTGGGCACATAATTACACTGACTACTAGGAAAACATCATAGTTCCTAAGGGAGCTAGAGGTAACATTTTCAAAAGTGTTCAAGCTCAGCTGTGTGATCCTGGGGACAGGATCATACAGGCTAACTGCTTTTGAAAATCTTTCCTTGAATGCTTACCTTTGATCACCTTTGATCCATCTCTTCTTTTTATTAAGGAATATTCCAAAAGCCAAAACAGACTTCAAAGTGAAGAGGAAGTGACTGCACCTAAGACTGTCAAAGGGTACGCTGTTTCAACATACTCCCTTAGCAGCTTATTAGTGTCAGATCTCTTGGGAAGTCATGTATAATATTAAACATCATTGCAAGTTAGAAACCTTCCTAAGGTGCTGGTTCATTATGAAATTTCTATCTCCTTTTTCTAGGGGTAACTCTTTCCTGGTCACGGGTGTTCACAGAAGTGAAGAACCATGCAGTTTATACTTGTTTACATTATCTGTGGCTAATCGAGATAGCAGATATCTAATTTTTTTTTCAGTGACACATATATATATTTTTCATAGATTTGCACATTAATAAGATTACTTTAACAATCATAACCCCATTCCTATTGCTGTCAACTTTTCTCCTGTTTCCTATTATTAATGATATATTGTTGACTGCCTCTTTAAAAACACGCAACAATGCTGATATCTGGGATCATATGTGGGAATCGGAAGAATGTCAAATTTATTAATGAGTGATTCCCATCAAAAGCAGAACTGAAATTACTGAATTGTTGAAGTATCCCTGATTACAGCTTCAAACAAAGGATACAGAAAAAGAAAGGATCAGAAAATAGAGTGAGACAGTAAAGCATTTTCTTACTGTACAGAAATCAGTTCTTATTAAAAAGCTGATGCGGCCAAGAATTTTTCTTTTACATTTTTTTTTTTAGCCTGGACCCATCTTCCATATCTACAGTGGCACTACTATAAATATCAAAATAAGACACTCGGAACAAGAATTAGGATTAACTTAAGCTCCCTATAGAATCACTAGAGATAAAATACATTCAATATATGAGTTTTCTTGTGGAAATTCTCTTTTCATTGACTGTATAGAAAACATATGTCCCCATAAAAGTTCCCAGAGGTATGTTTCTTACTTCTTAAGTTAGAGTGGAATATATGCTAATGTTTGTATGTGTTCACATATAAATGATTAGAGACATATATAGAATCATAGAATGAACATACATACAATATCCAGCAAGGAAAAACATATGTATATACCAATATGAACACCATTTGTTATCTCTGTAGTATTAAATCTAGGTACCTGAAAGTCCCACAAACAGAGACTTGTATTCCACAGGGAACAGCAGGCATCTGCAGACCTGACCCATTACAGAGGTAAGTCTGCTATCTACCTGAGAAGTCAGTTAGAGATGTAGAAAGAAAATATCCAGCTCTGGTCAGGTCCATGGATTACTATACCCTGTTGATTTTCCAAGTAGGCAGTAACCAAATCCCAACAAGAAATCTGAGTGCAATTAAAAGGGACTTCAGGACCTTAAGACATAGTGAAGGGATAAGATGCACAGGTAGTGTTCTTCTCTGTCATTCCAGCTTCAGGGAATGATGAGGGAAGGAGTAGGAAGAGACAGGAAATAAATATTCGGCTCTGAACCTGGTGTGAGGAGCAAAACTTTGAGGGTTTTTGACCATGGGATGGCCTGCACATCACCAGGCTTGCTGTCCAATGGTTGCGTACACTTGTCCCCAAGGGGCAAAGAGATACTTTCCAAGAAGCCAGCAGGGCTCATTAATAGAGCTTTAAACTAGATGTGAAGAAGGAGGGTGACAAAACTAGGCTTGATTGAAAAACATCTGGGAATAGCACTCCAGTGTCTGAGGAGTCATGTGCTGGTGAGGATGTTGGCTCTACCACATCAGAGGAAGGTGGAGGACAGCACTTCAAATGGCAAAAAAGATGTAAAGATTATTGATAAGTTAAGTCAGTGAGTAGTTACTTAGGAATTAAGACATTTAGGATTGTTGTGGGATCCAACTGAAGTGCATCTACACTAATGCATGCAGCATGGGCAATAAACAGGAGGAACTAGGAGTAACTGTAAGGCAAGAAAACTACAATGCAATTGCCATTACAAAAACATGGAGGGACGACTCTCACAATTGGAGCACTGCTGTGGCAGGCTATACATTTTTCAGGAGGGGTGGGTAGTGGGGTAGCTCTCTGTGTTAGAGAGTGTCTTGATAGCTTTGACTTAAATGATGGGGATGATAGCATTGAGTGTCTATGGCTAAAAATCAGCGGAGCACCTAACAAGGCAGATACCATAGTGGTAGTCTGTTATAGGCCACCCAGCCAGGAAAAAGAGACAGATGAGTTATTCTACAAGCAATTGGGAGAAGTCTCACAATCGCTAGCTATTGACCTTGTGGGAGACTGCAACTTGCCAGATGTCTGCTGGAAATATAATACAGCAGAGAGGAAAGGGTCCAAGAGTTTCCTGGAATATGTGGAAGACAACTTCCTGACACAACTGATGAATGACCCAACAAGGGAAGATGCTCTGCTGGACTTGCTGTCCATGGAAAGAGAAGGTCTTGTGGGAAATGTGACAGTTGGAGATGCCTGGGGCACAGCAATCAAGAAATGATAGAATTCTCAGTTCTAGGAGAAGCAGGAGCCAAGGGGAGGAGGGGGAGGGGAGTCAGCAGAACAGCCACCTTGGTCTTCCAGAAGACAGACTGTTCAGAAGGCTGTTTGATAAGGTTCCATGGGAGATAGTCCATAAGGGCAAAGCAGCTCAAGTTAGCTGGAGCTCTTTAAGAAGGAAATCTGAGAGGCACAAGAGCAGGCAAACCTTGTATGTCAGAAAATTAGCTGGTGGGGAAGAAAACCAGCTTGGCTAAGCAGAGAGACCTTGGGGGATCTCATAAACAAAGAAGAAGGTATACAAGCTTTGGAAGAAGGACCAGGTATCTCAGGAGTACTATAGTGATGAAGTGAGATCATGTAGAGAGAAAATATAAAGCTAAAGCTCAACTAGAACTTATATTGGCCCATTCAGTGAAAGAAAACAAAAAGATCCTTTTGAAATCACCCTGTAGATTATCTCTCTTTTTTTAATTTTAAAAAGTTTTGTTTCAGACCATAATAGTTAAATTGTATTTGTTGTTATTTTGTAATTTCTTTTTCAAAAAAAAAAAAAATTATACTCAACCAACTTATATCCTGAGAACCTGCAAAAGAAAATCAGTCACACTTTGAATAAATTTGATGGCACCTAAAAATGACTAGTGTTTGAAGTTTAAAAATAAACAGTCTTACAGATAAGTTTCTGCCACCTGACCTGAAACATTACCCTGCTAGTAGTCTCACTGATTTTGTCATTATAGTATTCCACAAAGAATTCTAATTTATTAAGACTAGTAAGACTGCTTGGTGCAATCATCTTTGCTAGACTGCGATCAGAGTAATAGTAACAAAAAGCTGTTTGAAGGAATCAGAGCTGCCATAATCAGCCTTTAATCCATAAGTTCTGCATCCTACTTGCATTCTCAAGTTGATTCTGCTTTCAATCTTACATTTCACAAAAGCTGATTTTTGTACTAAATGGCATTCAGAAGTATTTCAGCAAAAGTAAATATTTCTCTTAAAATACAAATTATTTACTTATTGTGTTGAAATATGAACAGATATACATTATATTAAATAGATAAGTTCTTTTCTTACTCTAGTATAAATCATGAATAACCTCCTTACCATTAGTCAAAGCAAGTTAACGGATATAAATAAGAGAAGATGCAACTCTGGATCGCTTTAATTTAATTGAGTTATAACTCTTTAAAATTTGATTTGAAAATTTGGCATAATTTCCAAGCAAATATTTTCTATAATAGTAATTTTTCTGGCACTTCTCATAGGTACTCCCCATTTTTATTTATAAAACTGTTCTGCCACTCATTAAGAAATGCCAATTATTATGAAAGCAGTTGTCACAATTATATTACTTGTGACTACTTGGCAATGTTATTTACAGCTGCATTGAAAGACAAGTCTTATTTCCTCTCAGTCTTCAGGAAAACAGCTACTGTTCTTTAGTAAAAGGATGAAAGTTGGGTTTCTAATAGGGCGAAAGGGAGAGGCTGTGACTGAATAAATTTAGTGTTGTATCAGGCACTTGAGCTTGAGACAGCAGGGTTCAGAGATATTTGTCATTAAAGGATTTTGCTGTATATGAGAAGAAATTGTTTTTGACAGTTACATTAGAAGCTAAGAGGATCATCCTTTCCTTGTGGATAAGTTCATCCATCCCATATATAGCTCCCAAGAGTAGTGGTCTATTACAGATACCCAAGTGTAAACGTGTCACATGTTTAAAAAGCTCCTTACTTATGGACAAGAATAAGAAACATTTTGTGAGCTGCATGCTCATTAATAATGGAAGGTGTCAGCAATATTATTCTAGGTTAGTACTCTCAGATGCTTTTAAAAGCATAAATCACACACTTTCAGTAGTGATTCTCTGGCATGCAATTTGCTTTATCTTTTACAATTCACGTTCTGGTGGCATCTCTATGATATTTTCTTAATACTGTTTGGCATATGCTTCTGGCTTTGTATGTTTACATTAGATTCTGTTTCTCGCATGCTCTGCATTGTCTGCTAAGATCATTTAACTGGTCAACTAAAAGGAAAACTTGGAATAATCAGAAGTGTCAGGATGACATTAGAAGAAGAGAGGAGAGTGATACAAAGATAAATGATACAATGGGTACATATTTAATTTCATACAAATTGTAGTATAAAACTACTTCATAAATGAACAATCTGTTCAATTAATAAAGGAAAAGTGAAATATGATTATCAAGAATGATATTAAAGGAATAAATTTGCTGCTTTTTGTTGATACTGAGGACCTATTTAGAGTAGAATCTTCATAAATTAATGTATGAAAGGGAAATATATCTGACAGAGAAACAGCTTTACTCTGTGTTCCAACTATGCATTAAAGAAATTTCAGATATATAGGGAAGAAAATGGAAATAAAAAAGGGGTTGTTTGTCCTTTCTTTTAACAAAATATTTTCGCCTTTTGATTTCTTGCATGTATTGTACTTCTCCACTAGGAAATTAAAATACAATAATCATGGATATTATTTAGATGACTAATATATCAACAGCTTTTGAATTAAGATGTTCCTGTAGACAGACCTTTGCTAGTCCACGTAGACTCCCTTCCTGCCATTGTAAAGACTGATCTATTTGCTCTTCACTTACATGTTCACTATCAAGTAACACTGCAACTACGTATGATCCATATAATTAATGCAGCTCCTGGCTTGTTTTTAATTTTCTTGCTGTTTGGCTGTTTTTTGGGGGTTTTGGTTGTTTTTTTTTAAAGATAAAACCTCATTCCCTCCACAAAAAATGGTGAGGGAAATACTGCATATGTGCTTTAAAAGTTCTTGTAGTCAGTGCCACCTACCCTAAAGATTTCAAGCACCTGAGTCATCATTTTGAAAGATGCCCAGAGGCTTGAGTTGAGCATGTTGCACACTTACTGTAACTGTCTGCTCCACTGCCCTGTGGTTGTGAAAAACATTCAGAAATTTAGAACCTTTCATATATGTATGTATAAAATGCACAAGACTTTTCAGATGGTTGATATAGTTTAGTGTATTTAGATGACAGTTTATTGGACAAAAAAAAAATAGGTTTTAAGTTTGAAAAGAAATGTGTTTGAAATTGTGCAATACATTTGGTGAGAGCTTCAAAACATGGTCAACCATTCAACTATATAGTCTGTCCATATATCTTAAACTATATCTACATATCTGACCTTTTTCCCCAGAAATTTAAAAAAAATAATTACAATATGTAAAATGAAAATATTTTTTAACACGAAGTTTTAGTTGAATTACTGTCAAGTAGAATAAGTTAGTTATCCCCTCATAGATGCCTATAAATACTGTAATCTTCACCCTCAAACACTAACAATGCATTTTAAGTTATACAGTTCTTTGTTGAACAAAATTGATTTAAAATATCTGCATAAATACCTTTTTTAAAAATTCAGCTTACATATTTCTAATTTCATTTTCATCATGACTTATATTTTTATTGGATTTATAACTGTAAAATGACCTCCATAAACTATCTTTTCATCTTGTGCTGATGAGAAATGGGAAATACAATTTCAGTAGATGCACTTATGTATATAAAAATCACCCAGCTTTTGATTATAATTATAGAGAATAGTCAGATTTTATGCATTAATAGATATATGTATTTAAAAAAACCCCAAACAACACAGCTTGCTTGATAATGCTTATGATCAGAAGTGAAGCACTCCTTCCAGGGAATGATGATACAAGCCATTTTCTGTAAAGCTGAAGAAATATCAACATCTATTTTGATATTGCACTGAGGAACAATTTACTCCACAAATAATTTTCAGGTAATGAGATACAAAGTTATTAAAAGCCATCAACAAAGATCTCAAACATGTCATTGTACATATAAACTACCTTTTTGTATTTCATTACAACAAATATTAGTAGAAAATGTCTTTAAAAATAAAATATCTAACTCTAGGGAGTTGTTATTAGGCATGTAAATTTTATTTTTTATGATAGCTTCATTGTGATTTTTCTGTTTATTCTTGAGTTTCCAATAAAATATAATTTACATAGAACTGAAGTAAGTAACTAAAATCTATTTAATTATCTTTCTATGTGAATTTTAAATGAGATGCAGCATGAGTGTGACACAAACACAATACTACTTATAACTATTTGCAGCATAGCTTATTCAGATTGTAATTTAAATTTAATTTTAATTCCAATATAATTTAATAAAGTAGTTGCAATGAGTAATAAATATAGTAATGGAACCAATATGCATCCAATGTTTATTGGTGTAGTTCATATGGTATGAAGTTTTGGAAGGATAACATAAAAAAAGAAATCTTTTACTTAATTTTTGAAACACAACATTATAGGTAAATTTATGAAATGTTTCCTTTAATTTCTATATGAGATATACGGGTACATAATTCTATTCATTTGCAACAACTATATTGTAATCTTACATCTGATTTTATATTTGTCATCTGATTCATGTTCCCCTAAAATTCAGTTTTGCAGATAGGGCACATATAGCTCCAACGGGTACTTGATTCTGAAGAAATATATGTGTGTGAGGTTGATGCCTATACTTAAACTTAAATATATATATATATAACCAGTGGTTATTCCCTGAGGGCTAGTAGTGGCATTGTCAGACTTGTTTTCATACTGCTAAGGGACAGCCCTTTCTACGTCAAGCTACTCAAGGAACTAGCTATCTGGAAGCAATCTAAAACTGAGCCAGGAAACTGTCTAACAAGCAATCAAGGTTAATTATCTGGGATGCAACACAAGAGCTCATTTACTCAACATCCTTAATTTAACAATATAGATGCATGCTATGAGATCACTGTTAATTAGGCACCTATGGTCATTTCAGATTAGAGTAATAAATATTCTTAAGGGTGTCCCTAGCTGAGAGGGGCTGAAATTTTTAAAAATGAGCAGAAGGTACCTGTAAATTGGTTGTCTGTGTTCTTCTTATGTTACTAGTTGTGGACAGTAGTGGGAACACGTAACTGGCTGTTATGTTTCATTTGGAACCAAGGTTATGCATCTTTGAAGTTGCGGTTGGAGGTTTCAAGGCTGAACTGGACAAAGCTCTGACCAATCTGCTCTGTATTCAGTGCTGTGGAGGAGGTTGGTCTAGGGGATCTCTTGAAGTCTTTTCCAGCCTGAATGATTCCATGGTTCCATTATGCAACCATCTAAAAGGGAAAAAATATATATTTTTACATACTACTGCATTTTACAGTAATTTATTTTTAGAATGAGGCAGAATAGAAGTAAAAAAATACTATAGTGGAAAGTTCACATGTGATTTGTAGACATAATTAACTGATTTTGACATTTGTGATTATTTGTAATCAACAAAGTAATTAATAGTTCCATGATGATCTTTTCTGGAAAGGAGTTTTACTTCATTATCCTCCAAAATAAATTAAAAGAAAGGAATAAGAAAGACTGCAAGAATCAATCATTTTTTATTATTATAGATAACATGATATATTGTGTTGCACATCTCTTTATTTATATGTATATGTAAATAACTTCATCTGTAATATTCCCTACTTTAAATTATTTTGGATTATGAGAAAATTAAAAATTAAATGAGTATTTAAATCTCTAAAATCCAACTATTAAAAAAGTAAGAGTTGGTACTTGACAAATAGGAAAATATAACAATCTTTTGTGATTGGAAAATCACAAATATCTTGGCTATAAAGAACTGCAGCCAGGCTTGATTCATTAGTTTTATATTGATGTGATGCAAGTGTTCATGGATCTCTTGAATCAGTACTAAGTACAATACAGCTATGAATCCAAATCTTTCAATTTCCCTTGGCTGATATATACCCCTTTTTCTTCCTAAATTTTTGTCCCAATTTGTTCTATTTTATTTAGAAAAGAGTGAATGAAATTGTCTTTTCAGCTAATGTTTTGTGTGTAAGATCAAATATAGCTGTCAGACATCTGTTTTAAAATATCACAGCAAACACACCAACTTATGTTTTTGCACATTTATAGTTACAACAGTAACTAATGGGAAAATAAGTAATAATCAAGTGGGAGGCAAATCTGATCTAGACATGGTGGCAGCTTCCACCTTTGTAAAAATTATCTGTAACTCAAACTTGGGAGCCTCCCTAGGAAGTCTGGCTTTTTTTTCTTTTTTTAAAAATTTCTTGCTTCATTGTTCATCTTGTCTTATTTATGTTGAATTTCCATTCTGATAAAAAGACAGACAAAGGCAATAGAGTGAAGACAAGGACACAAGAAATGGGTCAGGCCACAGGATGAATGAAGAGTTTTAGGATGGTGAATATTGAAGGACTATGGGATGAAGGAGCTTACACTATGTAAGCTAAGCAACTGAGATCTGACTGTGAAAGGGGAAATATATGAGAAATAGAAAGCAGTCAAAGGTTTGGTCAGCAGATATGGGAAAAGAGATTCTGACTCACTGATCTGCATTGTTAGACTGCAGAATACTGGCTGGGAAAATATAGAGTACTAGTGGGTAAGTGAGATACCTACCTGGCAAATGACAAAGGAGGGAGTGATAAGAACCAAATCTAGCCAGTCAAACTAATTGATATGGTTATCTTGAATGTGAGAAAGTTTATTTCAGCAAGACAGTCTGATTGATGATCTTGTCAAGTAGGATACCAAGGAAAAAGGAGAAATTAGAAGTAAAACATTTAGAGACATAGACTTGAAAAAATAATGGGGACAAAGACAAAAACAAACAGTCATCAGTCACACTAATTGATGTGCATGAAACAAACTTGCAAATCATGAAACTGCGTGCAAAGCATGACTTTACAATTGGTAAGGATGCAAACCCGAAGGTCTACAACATTGAAGGGGTTCTGGTGAGATTATGCCCATTGTTCAGGGGTAGCAGGGAGGAACAAAGGAAGAACAGACAGAAGGGGATATAAAAGGGTTTGATTGTGTGTAGATTGTGTCTGGTCAGTACTCTGGAGAAGAGGAGGCTGAGGGGAGACATCATTGCTCTCTATAACTACCTGAAAGGAATTTGTAGAGAGGAGGGTGCTGGCCTCTTCTCCCAGTGGCCTCAAGCTCTGCCAGGGGAGGTTTAAGATGGTCATTAGGAAAAATTTTGTCATGGAAAAGGTCACTGGGCACTGGAACAGGCTGCCCAGGGAGGTGGTTGATTCACCTTCCCTGGAGGTGTTTAAAGCATGGGTGGACGGGGTCCTGAGGGGCATGGTTTAGTGTTTGATAGGAATGGTTGGACTCAGTGGTCCAGTGGGTGTCTTTCAACCTGATTGTTCTATGATTCTATGATTCTTGCTGACTGAATCCTGCACCTGATCACTGCAGTTTGTCTTATCTTTTTATTATATCCTTTATTATCATTTATTTCATAAAAGGGGAAGAAAATAATTCTGTAATTTGGGGAACAGATTATGGGATAAAAAGAAGGATACTAAGTAGCTGAAAACACCAGCAAAAGAATGCTTCACCAAGAAAACCAGGTTAATCTATTTATGGTTCCGAATTGGTGTGCTTAAAAATTAAAAGAAATGCTAAGAATTTTAATTACTGACATCTAAAACTGTGTTGTTATTTTGAAGGATTGACATAACGAATTTGAACAATATTACATGAAGTTCTTTTCTCTATTCAAAACACAAACTCAGAAGTATTTAAATGTAACGGCCAATGTTGCCTTGGCTTCTTTAGCTGAGTTTCTTGAAAATAAGAGATTTACAAGATGGCTTTCAAAATCNAAAAGAAAGGAATAAGAAAGACTGCAAGAATCAATCATTTTTTATTATTATAGATAACATGATATATTGTGTTGCACATCTCTTTATTTATATGTATATGTAAATAACTTCATCTGTAATATTCCCTACTTTAAATTATTTTGGATTATGAGAAAATTAAAAATTAAATGAATATTTAAATCTCTAAAATCCAACTATTAAAAAAGTAAGAGTTGGTACTTGACAAATAGGAAAATATAACAATCTTTTGTGATTGGAAAATCACAAATATCTTGGCTATAAAGAACTGCAGCCAGGCTTGATTCATTAGTTTTATATTGATGTGATGCAAGTGTTCATGGATCTCTTGAATCAGTACTAAGTACAATACAGCTATGAATCCAAATCTTTCAATTTCCCTTGGCTGATATATACCCCTTTTTCTTCCTAAATTTTTGTCCCAATTTGTTCTATTTTATTTAGAAAAGAGTGAGTGAAATTGTCTTTTCAGCTAATGTTTTGTGTGTAAGATCAAATATAGCTGTCAGACATCTGTTTTAAAATATCAGAACAAACACACCAACTTATGTTTTTGCACATTTATAGTTACAACAGTAACTAATGGGAAAATAAGTAATAATCAAGTGGGAGGCAAATCTGATCTAGACATGGTGGCAGCTTCCACCTTTGTAAAAATTATCTGTAACTCAAACTTGGGAGCCTCCCTAGGAAGTCTGGCTTTTTTTTTTTTTTTTAAAAATTTCTTGCTTCATTGTTCATCTTGTCTTATTTATGTTGAATTTCCATTCTGATAAAAAGACAGACAAAGGCAATAGAGTGAAGACAAGGACACAAGAAATGGGTCAGGCCACAGGATGAATGAAGAGTTTTAGGATGGTGAATATTGAAGGACTATGGGATGAAGGAGCTTACACTATGTAAGCTAAGCAACTGAGATCTGACTGTGAAAGGGGAAATATATGAGAAATAGAAAGCAGTCAAAGGTTTGGTCAGCAGATATGGGAAAAGAGATTCTGACTCACTGATCTGCATTGTTAGACTGCAGAATACTGGCTGGGAAAATATAGAGTACTAGTGGGTAAGTGAGATACTTACCTGGCAAATGACAAAGGAGGGAGTGATAAGAACCAAATCTAGCCAGTCAAACTAATTGATATGGTTATCTTGAATGTGAGAAAGTTTATTTCAGCAAGACAGTCTGATTGATGATCTTGTCAAGTAGGATACCAAGGAAAAAGGAGAAATTAGAAGTAAAACATTTAGAGACATAGACTTGAAAAAATAATGGGGACAAAGACAAAAACAAACAGTCATCAGTCACACTAATTGATGTGCATGAAACAAACTTGCAAATCATGAAACTGCGTGCAAAGCATGACTTTACAATTGGTAAGGATGCAAACCCGAAGGTCTACAACATTGAAGGGGTTCTGGTGAGATTATGCCCATTGTTCAGGGGTAGCAGGGAGGAACAAAGGAAGAACAGACAGAAGGGGATATAAAAGGGTTTGATTGTGTGTAAATTGTGTCTGGTCAGTACTCTGGAGAAGAGGAGGCTGAGGGGAGACATCATTGCTCTCTATAACTACCTGAAAGGAATTTGTAGAAAGGAGGGTGCTGGCCTCTTCTCCCAGTGGCCTCAAGCTCTGCCAGGGGAGGTTTAAGATGGTCATTAGGAAAAATTTTGTCATGGAAAAGGTCATTGGGCACTGGAACAGGCTGCCCAGGGAGGTGGTTGATTCACCTTCCCTGGAGGTGTTTAAAGCATGGGTGGACGGGGTCCTGAGGGGCATGGTTTAGTGTTTGATAGGAATGGTTGGACTCAGTGGTCCAGTGGGTGTCTTTCAACCTGATTGTTCTATGATTCTATGATTCTTGCTGACTGAATCCTGCACCTGATCACTGCAGTTTGTCTTATCTTTTTATTATATCCTTTATTATCATTTATTTCATAAAAGGGGAAGAAAATAATTCTGTAATTTGGGGAACAGATTATGGGATAAAAAGAAGGATACTAAGTAGCTGAAAACACCAGCAAAAGAATGCTTCACCAAGAAAACCAGGTTAATCTATTTATGGTTCCGAATTGGTGTGCTTAAAAATTAAAAGAAATGCTAAGAATTTTAATTACTGACATCTAAAACTGTGCTGTTATTTTGAAGGATTGACATAACGAATTTGAACAATATTACATGAAGTTCTTTTCTCTATTCAAAACACAAACTCAGAAGTATTTAAATGTAACGGCCAATGTTGCCTTGGCTTCTTTAGCTGAGTTTCTTGAAAATAAGAGATTTACAAGATGGCTTTCAAAATCTTTAAAATCTATATGCTTCTTTTTCCAAAAAACTGTTCTGTGAAAACCATAGGGGGCAGATATCACATGGATACATCTATGAAGTTCCTCATTGATTTCTTTCTTGGAGGTCAAAGGTTCCACACTCACTTCCCTGCACTCTTCTTCAATTCAAAGTATTATGAAGAAGAAACCTTAGAAATACAAGGATAGATTTTCTCCCTCCACTCCCATTATCTGGACATCACAGTGCAAGGTCTATCAGAGAGCATGGCCAGACCTTTCTCCTCTTGCTTACTCTGAATGACCAGTCCCTGCTGCC
This sequence comes from Piaya cayana, assembly GCA_013389865.1. Lineage (NCBI taxonomy): Eukaryota > Metazoa > Chordata > Aves > Cuculiformes > Coccyzidae > Piaya > Piaya cayana. Next base: position 29,042 of record WAAB01018930.1, read on the forward strand.
TGTCCTGCTAGCTTATTTATCATACATCTAACATTCTGGTGGAGACTCACTAGTTGCCAAATGTGAACAGTTTTTCTTATTCTCCAAAAAAAACACAAAGGCTCTACTTGATTTCTCTATAATCAGGTTTCATCACTAGCTTAATCTGCAGTCTCCAGTACACAGAAAGATCTCAAGGTAGGAAGGAATTTGTATGACTATAACTACTGATTCCAATAAGTACCTTGATATTAGTAATGCACTTTAATTCTTGTTTATTACAAAAGAATTAGCATTGTTCCTCAAGATATTTCCGACAGGTTTTGAATTCCTTTGAGCCTATCTCCTAAATTCTCTCATTGAACTTATTTTCACTTCTCTTTATACTGGCATGTGCTACAGGTCAAGATTTTTCATCATGTGAACTGACATCCACTTTGCTACAAGCAGACTCTTACACAATGCTAACATTTTATCCTGTTACTGTTCGTCATAGTCAAAGATGGACAAAATTTTGCTTACTCTTGAAACCTTAGCAGTTAGAATACTGACTGCTTTTTTAAATAATCCTTCACTTTGTTTCATTGACTTCCCAAGATATCTTAAGTAAATTCTAGATCATCTGTCCCATATAGAGGAATTTCAGGATCCTTGAAGTTTAAGATCCTTTAAGCAATATAATCCATCTTTTCTATAGGGTAAAAACTTCCATAGTCTCATAAATTGATGGACATGTCTTCTTCATCTTCATTCATCTTCTTCATCTTCTTAAATACATACATCTGCCCCCTTCTCATTTTCCTCATTTCCCTATGGATACCATTTCTCCTGTGATAATAATTTACTATTATATTTCTCTTTATAATTTTAAAAATGAGTTTACTATGAGTGACTGCAACTTTGAGATAATGTTGTCTCACTCCAGCTGCCCCTCACAATTTCTCACCCTGAAGAGGGAAGGCACATCAGACAGAAACCACCAGATACCATGCTGATACAGGAATTTATGGTATTACAATGACTTGACAATGCACAGCTAGACATTTTCCTTGCTGTCTCTCTAGTTTTCTGTGTTAAGTGATACATTTATCCTGGTTTAAATATTATTCTAAAAATCAAAGACCACAATGTATTCATTTGCACAGATACTTGTCTGGAAATTAAGATATAGGAAACAATTTCTGTTTTGATCTCCAGTTGCTTTAGTTGCAGTGTATGTTGTCATTTCCAAAATGTTTTATGATTCCCGTTTTCTTCAAGACAAGAATTATAAGTCTGCATATTGTGTGATTCATCTTTGTATTCAGTATCAAACTGTTGAGGAGAGTTATAAAAGGATGTTTCTACTTTGGGATTTAGAGCATGTCAATTCCTGCTGTTTCATGGTTAACCTGGTTTTGTACCTTTTACAATTGTAATTAAAATTTTAATTATCCCTTTCTCATAATCAATACTAATTCAATAGCTGCTGACTGAAGAGCACCACTTGATTGTCTTCCCTGACTTCTTGAATTTATCTTAGTTACAGATCTCAGTTATGTCAGACTAAAACTCTTTTTAAAGTTTCAGATACAGCAGTAAGGAAATCTAAATATACCTATCTAAAAGCTGTGCACTCTTTTTTATCCAGACTATTTACACATATAAAGCCTATATGAGCATTTATCCTAGAAACAGTTGGAAGATAATAGATTCATTAGTTTATATTTGACAGTTAAATCATGCAACATAAATCCTACTCCCATGATGGAGTACAACCTGTTAGAGCTCACAAAGAGAACAGAATATATGAAATCAAGTCCTTAGTACCAACTAAAGCAAAGAAGTAAAATATGCTGCTATAATAACTGTGGGAGTACATCAATAGTTCCTTAGACCTTTGGAACTGTTTTTGACAATTGTTAAAAATGTTATTACTATTGCTATTAACAACTTCTTCACTTGAGATACATATGAAATATACTGAATGATTTTTCTAGAGGTTTTTGATTTTAGCAGATACTATCTCACTTCTTTTGCTGCAGATACCAACTTTGCTGATCTACTTACAAGGAAATACATTGTAGATGCATTATCTCAGCATCAGTTACATCCCCACCTCTTCAGTATATGGCAGAACTAGAATGGAAAAATTTCCTGCTGCAGAGATTTCTCCAGATTATCTCTTCTGTCCCTGACACACATATAACTGCACATAACACATATAACATTTTATAAGAATTCCTGATCAAATGTTCAGCAAGAGAAAGGGCATTGCTATGCTTCATAGTTATTTAGTTGAATTTTCTCCCTTTTTTCCTGTAATGATTATTTCACAACTTTGAATTTTATTTCTGTTTAATCTCCTTCTGCCATTTTGACTTCATGTGTCCATGGTGCTGCAAATAGTTTTGCTGCTCCCAACATGAATATTGAAGAGCATCCCATAAAAGCTAGTAGATCATATCTTTTCTGAGGAACAAAGCTGCTCTGGAATTTTATGCTGACATTTCCTTTTAGCATGACAAGACATGAGTTTATGTTACTTTGCAAACACTGGAAGATCTGAGGGCTTAGGCTGTGTTTTGATCATGACTTTTCTGTCTTTTATGGTAAGTACTTCCTGTTTGTATGAAGATCTGCTGAAATGAAAGGAAATATTGTGTACTGGCTATTTCATCTTCTTTCTATGAATTCATGCAGCAGAAAATAGCTAAGCCGAAAAAGTAAAAATGTACTGTATGTAATAAGGAGACTTCTTTACTATCTCTGAAATGTAGAGCATAATTCAGAGAAACTAGACCTTATCCTCATTAAGACTTATGATAATTAATTAAGGAAATAATTCAGTCTTCCCTCCTGAAGATTTTTCCTTTCATTTTGGATTGTTGTGGTGTTGACCTAATTTACTTCGGACTAACATCTAAAATTCATGGTGTGTATCAAGTCCAGCAGCCAGTAATAAATTATCTAGTAACTTCTGCAGGTATTTGGAGGGAAGGGAAAACTGAAAGCCCTGAGTAGTGAAATAAATCTTCAGTGGATATAATGGATGAAAAACAACCATAACAAAATATAATAAAATAACCTAAAAGCTCTCTTCAATCCGCATGTTTTCTCTTGATATTTGAAGTTCTGTCCCTCAGTATAATCAAGGAAAGCTTGTTTCTGATTTACTGAAACCTGATGAATATGTACAGTTACTGACAGATAAAATATGTGCTATTCTTATTTTCTCTTAAGAAATTCAGTAGAAACACATATGAATTTATATTAAAAACTGTGAAGGACCATTTAAAGTGTTGTCAGAGTCAGGAAATCATTTCAAGGATTTCACACTTAATTCACTATACCTTTCTGATACAGATAGACCAGGTAAAATTCTGTTTGAATTAGACAATAGCATGAGTACATTTTGGTATCACAGACACAATCGCCTTGTGAGCTCCTGGAAAAAATACACTTTAGAGAGAAGAAAAAGATTGTTTTAATAAGTCATAGTAAAATTCACAGTTGTTAGAGACATTCAAATGATTATATCATTGTTTGCTTGTGGAGAAATGCTTCGGCATTATTTATTGTAATGACAATGGCATGAATGTTTGGTATGTTTGGTAGGCATTGTTACTGCATACACAGGGCTACTATAAAATTATGTTTAGCCTCTCAACTGAGAATCTTCTTTACATTATTTTACAGAGTAAATAATGTGAAGTAAATTTAAAGCACATTATGCTTATCATGTTCAGTGCTAATGGCAAATGAGCAATTATGCAACTTGCAGCTTGCAGTGGTCTCTACAGTGTGAAGTGAGCAAAAATAATTTTCAGTAATAGCAAGCATGTTTAAAAAAACATAGTCTGAGACAATGTAGAGATCACTATGTTAAGATAATATAATGAAATTAATTAATATATTCACTATTGAAATTAGGTTTCCCATCTCACAGGAACCTTAAAATCATTTTCTTCTTCTGTAAATTGTTTACAGAGGTTACATTAAAATCACATTCTACTAATATATTTTTATAACACATAATGTCAAGTATTCCTAAGAGTAAAGCCAGATGAAAATTTGCAAAATTACTTAGTTTCATTCTTTGAACTTACCTCAGATAATATTTGAAGGCATTAAAATAAATGATTAGTAGGATACAAGATACGTGTAGGGAGTATGAATTTATTTAAACAACATATGCATTGAATATAAATATTCATATACGTCTATATATGTTCTGGAGTGTGTATTATTCCAGGACTGTAGGTATGACTGTTTTACTCTCATTTTCCTCCCTCTGAAGCAAACACAGTTTGAAATATCTCCTACGAAGCAAGAGTACTCTTTGTAAAAGAACTACTGTTAAGATAAGAACAAATTATACTGCTGGAAAGTGTTTTACTGCTATTTTTTTTCTCAATGCGCTGCTTCTCTTCAATTGTTGCTATAGAAATCCAGCAGACGAGGAGAATATCAGGGCTTTATAGATAGGAAGTTCACTTAAACCAGTCCATACCCTGCCTATTTAGACTTATCGTGGTTACCTCCATGCCATTAAGTAAAAAGAGGCAACAATGAGAATGCTGCCACATGCCTTCTTTCTTGTGCACAAGGCAGCCTGCCCAATGTCCAGACACAATAGAATGTCTAATCAAACTCTTAAGTAGATTATATAGTTCACTGAACCTGACTGAGTTACAGTGTCCTTCTCTTCTTTCTCTGATTCTTTAAATCCCTACTGCTTTCTTAACAGCCACATGGCATCCACTACAGCTATGTCTGAAACGTATCTATTTTATAATATTTGACTCAAAGACCTGCTTTCTTTCCATTTCTCTCTCTCTCTCAATTGCACACTCTACTGTTTTTGCCCTCTTGACATTTTTTTTCAGTTGAAATTTCCCCAACGTGAAAAACTATTTTCCCCTACAGGAAAATAGGTTTCATCAATAGGTTTGATGCTTTGGATGCAGGAGGAGAGAAAAATAAATGGGGAAAAATATGTAAAATTATAATAAACTAGGAGGAAAAAAAGGCTGATCAGAATGATATTTTTATATCAATACATAAAATTATGAGTACATAAATATTTGCAGTGATCTGTTAGAATGTCTATTTCCAGACTAAAAAAAAAAAAACTCTTGCAAAGTTACATATAAAACACTGGGATAAATATTATCTATGAAAAACATGCTTTCTTTTGACATAATGATAATACAACATCCTTATTGATCTCTAGTTGGATTATTCCTCATATTTCTTTATATCTACAATATATTTATTTATATCCCTCCATTTTATTTATAATAGCATAGTCTCCTATTTTCCTACAGAAATAACAAATATATTCCACCTCTGATTTCTGATATGCTTAAAACATCCAGACCTGTAGCTTCATTCATTGTAATTCAAAAGACTATATTGTCTATGAAACCAAAGATGTGTGAGCTTAGGCAATGCAGAAATCATGAAGCAAAACCATAGTCTTTCCTCTAAATTATCAGCTGCAGTTACCTATTTTTATCTGGTTATTTAGTGCATTATAACACAGAGGTATTGATTTGGTGTTATAGATCAGCTTTATAAATATGAACTTTACCACTCACAAGATAGTATTACAGTTTCTGAACTGAATTACATTGTATTTGCATAAGATGGTTGTCTGTAAAATCAAAAAAGTATGTTTTTCAGGAATCATCCTCCTTAATTATTTCATTAAAAAAATGATAATATCTTGTACTTCCCAGAGGTATTACAGCGAATAGTATAGTTATGAATCAGTATAAAAATTTTTGTTTGCTATACCATCAAAATCCCTCTCTCTTTGGTTTCTCCTTTATCAACTTAATTTAATATGTTTTCTTCTTTTTAGTTCTTTGGCTTTAGGCACCAGAACTTTGTATTCTTTTCTTTCTTGAGCTGACTTCCTCATGATCATTTTATAAAACAATATATTTTGCTCAAGGGCGCATCCATTAAAAACACCTCTTTCTATAAACACTATAAAATTGATTTATAGTTCACCTTTACCATCTGTGCTATTCTAATAGCAGCTTGGTCACACTAGGTGGTGCAGTCACATCCAATGTTTTTCACCAAGTATGATGTTTATTTAGTTAACAATAAGAGAGGTGGGGTTTTTTATGGAATTTCTGTTTTCAGGGGAGAGGGAAGTTGGAGCTACAGCAAGCATTAAGGATTTTCATGATTATGATTCTTTTTTTTTAAATACTTTAGTTTGATTGCATAGTTTTATTCTGGTAATTATAAACTGGCTAGGAAGCTGAGTACCAGTTGGAACCAGCAGTAAGGCAAATGTGTTGTAAGAAACTTGATGTTGGGAAAAAAATGGTATGCTTAATGTCAGTACACCTGCCAATTACTGTCAAAAGTGCACAGAAAATTAATCATTTCCAGAGGTCTTCAGGTCTAATTTATGATATTTACTATATTGCACCTGTCAAGTGGGACTATGTCAAGCATTCAGCTAACCAACCTTATTTTTTTCTGATACTGCCCAACGGCAGATGTTTAATGAAATGGTGTAGAAAATAGTGCAGGTAGTGTATAAATTCTCCCTCTGATATCATTCCAAAATCAGCCTATGGCTAAATTTTGGCAAGATAGATGTGGACCTAAGCCATCATGTATACCATTTTACTACTTCACGTAAGCATAGCTAATTTTATGCAAGAGTACTTTGAAGTTCTTCCTTAAACCAGTTAAACAGTTGCTTGATAATTTCACAAGGTATTGCCTGTTATTAGGATAATGAGAAATAGCTGATATTCGCTATTAATCTCTGCCATTCATTTGTTGTTTTTACTGTCTCTACCAAAGTCTTCCTAACCTACCTTAGTTTCATAAGCTGAAGTGTTTAGTACAGCTAACATCCCCATGCCCCAAAGTAGCAAGTACTTTTGTACATAGAAATCACTTCTACTTCTGCTTAAGTCCCTTTTGGCTTAAGACACAGGTCAAAAGAACAGCACATAACACTAGAAGTACTTGCAAACAGTATTTTTGACAGGAATAAATAATCTTTCTAATTTGTTTTCTTTTCTTTACTCTTTTAAGTTAATATATTATTTGTCATTCTGATTCTGAACACTGAGTTAAATTTTTTAGAAAGCTGTCAGTAATAGCTTCAGGATCACACTCATGACTTTCAGTCATTTTTTCCTCAGGTATATTACCTTGCACTTATAAGTTCTGAATTTCATCTTTTGTTCCATCAGCTACTCACTTCGCATTTTCAAGTCTTTCTGCAAGAACATACCATGAGCTTCAGATCTGTCTAACTAGAAGAACTACAAGATTTGTTCCCTTCTTCAAATAATTTAAGAATTACTTTAAAAAGGACAAGAAACTTAGATTCTTGGGTGAAAGTGTCACATCCTTTTTTCCTCTCTTTTGTTCTTGGATCTCTTTCTTTGCGCTGTTGGTCGCTTCCAGCTGGATTTTGGCAAGTTTCTTTTCATGCTAAACCCCTCCAACAGCAGTGCCAAATCTGTATTCCTGGTCAAGTAGGGAGTAAGGAAAATGAGGAAGAAGAACAAGTTTCTATGATTAACATGAGAGCAGCAGCAGTAGTCACAAGACCCTGCCACTTTTTTAATTATGCAAAAAATTGAGGAGTTGACTATATTATTTATAGGACACTTAGGGCAAGAAAAACAATGTTCATGAACACAGGAACTTAAGGTTGAGAATATAGATGGCGCAGCATATCCTTTTTTCTAGGTGAGGACAGTAGAGAATCATGACATAATCCAAATTGTTGGGGAGTTGACAGGGAGTAAAACTGAGACAATATATGGATCAGAAAAAAGTAGACTTACTTGAAAGTTTATGACTGCAATACTTGGAAAGTTTGCAATTTCAACAACCAGGAGGGAAGATCAGGCATTCAGGAGCTTTCTGGGAAGTGTTGTAGAGCATAGAACAGTGATATTTCAGTTCAGGTGCAGTAGGAATTAAGAAAAAAATGGGTCTCTGAGATAAGACAGAGCAACCTCAGAATTAATTTGTTGTAGGGTGTCAAATGGATCTATCTCTCCATACTCAGTTTTTTTTTGCTTGGTTGAGCAGGGAGATCTGGGTGGACATCAAAAAGAAGAATGTCTATGAACTTAGGAAAAAAGGACAGGCATCTTGGCTGGACTACAGGGAGGAACTGAAATCATGCAGATAAAAAATCAGGAGAACTAAAGCCCAACTAAAGCTTCAACTGGCTAATTTGGTGAAAGAGGATCCAGGAAACTACAGGCCTGTCATTCTGACCTCAGTGCCAGGGAAAGTCATGGAACAGGTGATCTTGAGTGCTATAACTGGGTGATCAGGCCCAGTCAACACAGTTTCACAAAAGGCAGGTCTTGACAAACAAACCTTATCACCTTCTGTGATAAAGTGACCCGCCTACTGGACAAGGGAAAGGCTGTGGATGTGGTCTTCCTGGACTTCAGTAAAGCCTTTGACACAGTTTCTCACAGCATTCTGCTACAGAAACTGGCTGCCACTGGCCTGAACAGGCA
>WAAB01018930.1:37980-53109 GCA_013389865.1 Piaya cayana
AGGGGACAGGACAAGAGGGAATGGCCTCAAGCTCTGTCAGGGGAAGTTCAGGCTGGATATCAGAAAAAAAAATCATAGAATGTGTCATTGGACACTGGAACAGTCTTCCCAGGGAAGTGGTTGAGTCACTATGTCTGGACATATTTAAAAGACAGGTGGATGAGGTGCTCAGGGACATGGTTTAGTGGCAGACAGGAATGGTTGGACTTGATGATCCAAGAGGTCTTTTCCAGTCTGGTGATTCTATGACTCTCTGATTCTGTGATTGTCACTGCTTGTACATCATTGTGGCTATAAGTGTCAAGGACCCCAAACCAAAGGAAAAATAAAATAAGAAAGAGTTCTGTATTTGGTTTGCATCAGCTGAGAATCTGAACATGCATTTTCAAAAACTGAACTGAAAGGGGTTCTGATTTTAAAGCATTAATAGGAAAAAAAATTGTAATTAGTATTTAAAACAATATTAGTGTTAGTTCCATAAGCAAGTCACTTGAGCTACATTTTCCAGGTTGAGACTATTTCTTTTAGAAGTATTTGGTTTGTATTTTACTGACTTCAGATCTTCTAGTGGGCTTTAGGGTGGGGGTTGGAGAACAAAGAAGCTGAGATTGGATTTAATTTGTTTTCAGTAGTGCTACTCAGTATACCAAGGAATACGGAGCACCCACTGAGTGGAAAATTTTGCCAGAAAGTATCTCAGATTGTACAGTCAGAGTAATTTGACATCTGTGGTTTAGCATTTTGGTGAGTCAGTTATTAAATGCTTTTAAAATATGTTTTCCATCTAATCTACCTTACTTTTGTCATTATCTGTTCTCTGTAATGCATTCATTAGCAATGGATCTAAACAAAAAAGCCTAGAAATAAAGAGTTCAGTACCTCTGTGTTTATCATTAAGCAATAGCAATGCACACTGTGAAACACTGCTATTTGGTTAGGATGATTGCCTTAGTGATTTACTTGCAACTTTATTCGTGAAAGGTGTCATAGTAAAAACTACTGAAATGCTGGGGAAGTCAGGTATTCAAATGTTATCATTGGTATTAAGGACAGCAACATTGTTTTCTTAGAAATTAATTATGATGACAGGCTGAACAGTTTAAACAATAGGAGGGTAAAAAAAAGATTTTGCAAAATATTAATGGAGTAAACAATGTTTAAGCAAAAGGAGGTAAGTAAAAATATTAAATGCTTCCTTGAGTTTCGAAAGCACAGTCACTAATAGCTTTATATTTAGCAATCTATATATTTAAATTTATCTGCTAGATATGCTATAAAATGTATATAAACTTAACCAAACATTTACTTTGAAAATGTGTTTATTTTTTTCAATTCTTCCTTTATTGTTACAGGTAGACAATATGGTAACATTACTTCACATTACAAAAAAGACAAAACTTGGCATTTTTTATTGCAACTTTCTTTCTTTAATTTACCTGGGTCTGAGGACACTTCACCAAGTGCCCCCATCTTTACCATAGTTCTTTTATACCTGTGTTACCTGCATTCAACTCCATTAGGATGCAGCCTGGTGTGGGTGCTCACAGCAGGTATCCAACTTTGCTGATCTCCTGCCATGTTGTGGCCCTGGCAGGGGGAGGGCAGAAGTCTCTAAGAGGATGATGTGGCCTTTCCTTGTTGGAGACAGTTGGAGCTGGTTGCCCCCCAACTCACATCTCTTTCACTAAGAATCAGAAGTTATTGCTGGTTCACAAGTGCCACTGAACAAATTGCAATTTTGGCCTGAGAAACTTCAGGCACTTTCCTGATGCCCAGGACTGGGACTGTCTCAGAGCCCCATGGCTTTCTGTGCAGGGAAGTCCTGCTTCTACATGGACTTATCCACAGGTCACAGTCCTTTTGAATTGAGTACGAACAGGATGGCCAGCCTGTCCAGCACAGCAGCACATAAACAGCAGACACGTCCTGGCCATATGAGACTGTTAAAGGGTGTGTGAGTTCTTTTAATCACTACTTGGCTCTTCAGTCAATTAGTCACATTATGGACATGAATCATGGCAATGACTGATGAGCGTTTGTATTGTGCATCACTAGGTTTATGTATTCTTTTATTATTATAATTAGTATCATTCTCTCCTCCTTTGGCACTCTATCAGACTAAAAAGGAAGAGGTTAGAAAGCAAATATGTCAGAATATCACTAAAGGAGAAGGTAACGCATGCTGAAGAAGCCCCACTGAACAATAAACTAACAGAAAATGAGAAGCAATATGCCCTGGTCACTGATAGGTCCTGTCATATCATGGGAAAGCATTGGAGGTAGAAGCCTGCTCTATATTGTCCTATTCAACAAGTCAAAGAAACTGCTGAAGGAAAAGGTGAATCAAGGCAATTTGCAGAACAGAAAGCCATCTAGCTAGCTTTAAACATGGCTGATTAAGAAAAGTGGCCAGTGTTCTATCTCTGTACTGACTCATAGATGGTGTCAAATACCCTATGGGGTGGTTACAGCATGGGAAGTAGAGTAACTGGTAGCACAGAGGCAAACCACATTGCAGCAAGATACTGCTGCCTGGCTAGATCTGCCACTAGACCATAAGGCTCTTAATTTTAGGGTTGTGAGCTCTTGACCCACATGGCATACCAAAAAGGACTGCTGTGTTTTATCTCCAGTAGGTAACTAAGCACCACACGGTCACTCAGTCACTTCCCCCTGGGGGAATGAGGGAGAGAATCAGAAGAGTAAAAATTATAAAACTCATGGATTTAGATGATGGGTTTTAATGAGTAAAGCACAAGCCTTGCATACAAGTGAAACAAAACAAAGAAGTCATTTACTGCTTCCCATTAGCAGGCAGGTGTTCAAACACCTCCAAGAGGGGAGGGCTTTATAATGCATAGTGGTTACTTGGGAAGAAAACATGCCGTGACTTTGAATGTTCTCCCCTATTCCTTCTGCTTCTCCCAGATGTATATGTTGAGCATGAAAAATGGTGTGAAATATCCCTTTGGTCAGGTGGGGTCAGCTGTGTTCCCTACAAACTTCCTGTGAACCCCCAGCCTACTTGCTGGTGGGGCATGTAATCACTGCTCAGCAATAACAAAAACATCCCAACACATTTTCCAGAACAAATCTAAAATATAGCACCATACAAGCTTCCATGAAGAAAATTAACTCTGTCCTGGCAAAACCAGCACAAAGTGCCTTTTCAAAAGTTTGGGGGTTTTTTTACTCTCCTTCTTTTGAAAAAACACCTTTTACAGTGTTTCATTCAGCTTCTTTGTGGAAACAGAGAATTCTATTTGTTTCCCTGAGTAATCAAAGGAAGATGAGGAAAATCTTTGAAGAAGAAACCTTTTAAAAGGTTCATTTTAAGCTGAATGTTGATAGAAAAATCAATACTTTATTACTGAAGAGAAATCTGGTTCTTCAGATGCATGAGCAACCATACTGAAACCACCTATAGGAGAGCTGCAGCACAGGGAGGAAATCAGTGAATCCTCTATATACAACATTTACCAAGTTTGAGAAGACTGTGCAGAAGTAGAGTCTTGAAGAATGGGTAAGATTGACCTGTCTGTTGCAGGAATCATATTTTTAAAAAGAAGCTATCTCCAGTATGATTTGGTAAACTTAAAAGCCATTAATACATTTCTAAACTGTTTATGATTCTCAGGCTAGGTGACATACAGTTGAGAATAAATTTCTGTGATTCTTCCATTTAGTTGAGCAGCAAAATTTTATCCTGAACTTTCCAGAAAACCAAAAGAGGCTTTTTCTTAGACTGTTCTGTTTTCTAATGAAAATTGTCTACTGTGTTCCTACTCTAGAAAAACATACGAGAAAATCACGTATAAAACAGTAATTCATGTTCTTCATAAGCTAGCTTACCTGTTTTTCTCTTTTACCTTGCAAGACCCTTTCTTACTGAATAGAACATTAGCAGTTCCATTTATTTCAAAGAATGGGATATTGCATACATGGATAACGGTTTTATAAATGGGCCCAAATCAGCATGTCATTCTCTTATCATTACCGTAAATGACTCAGAGTCCATGATTCACTGCAGTAGGAAGTACAAAATTCATGAGCTAAAGTTGTTTTATTTTTATCTTCTCAACCCTTAGTGATCTGAATGAAGGGGAATAGAAAAGGACATGAACATTTTTAATTAACATATGCATAGGATCAAAATATGTCCAGAAGGATATATTCCTTCTGGAATATCTATTTCTTCCTTCTCTGGCATGTGCCTTATGCAGCAATTCAGTTGACAGTGTTGAGGAGGCTGGTCTAGTGGGACATGTCCCTGCCCATGGCAGAGGGCTGGAACTAGATGATCCTTAAGGTCCCTTCCAACAAAAACCGTTCTATGATTCCATGATTTTATGATATTGCTGCTACATAAGCCTTTTACTTAACACCCTCTGAAGTGCTAGACCTCACAGAAACTTTTATGTATTATTTGAATTTTACTGCCAAGTATAAGCTTTACCATATTGTCCTGACATTTTGTTGTATTAGTTCATACAGATACACTGCTGCTCACAAAGTTGCAATTACATTTCATACATTTTTCTGCTAAAAAAAATAAAAACAGTATTCAGTCTGCCAGGATTTCTCATAAGAAGTTTAAAAAATTAGAAATACTTGTTACTAATTAGATAATCAGGAAACAGATTAGAAACTTCTAAAGAGAAATGCACTTAAGCCTTCAAGTATGTTACAATACATCTGTTTGAATTCATTTCTGTGGTATAATTAGCACTATGTATTACCTTCACAGTTTTGATTAAAATGTGTAATCTGAGGTATCATTAAATCTAACTTTGCATCTCAATGGATTCTTCATATAACTAATTAGCACAAAGGTCGTGGATCTCATTTTGCCAATATCAACATATCATTAAAGAAACACATCACTGATTATGTTGATAGATATGGTAGGACACCACAGAGATGAAATTTTCAATTTCCTAAAGGATGAATAAAATTACAAATTTAGCAAAAGGAGAAATCTATGATTCAGTACATTACTTTTACATAGTTGTGCCAATAAGAAAGAATTTTGATAGTTACCCAAAAGAAAAAAACTGATCTGATGCAAGAATTAAAATAGAAGTCTCTTCACACATAATTTATGAAGAACTTAGAAGGCACAGTAATTAGATGATGAGTCTACATAGCTCAGATACTATTTATTAACCTATTCAATAAGTAACAGTAAAGTAAACAGAGATGACCGAGGACAATGTGAAGTAAGAAAACAGTTTAATGGTTTCACAAAGGTGAAAGTACCCAAATTTCATGACTTGAAATAAATATGAATAAAACTTTGAATCCAGTCTTATGTTTTTCCTCTTCTCCATCTTCCTCATTTCCTGTGTATTTTATACTTCTCTCAATCTCAGTCTTTCCTATGATTCCTAACATTCTGGAAGTTGTGATGTCCTTTCAATTACCTCCACTCTCCTGCCTTCTCCCATCATTAGTTTCATTAGATTTTTCTGATTACCCATGTATGCATATATGCAGATTATGGCTTTTTCTCTAGAGCCTACTGTTTTCTCTCCAAAATTAGTAAATGTAGGTCATTCTTAAGTGAACAGATTTGCATCCACACAAACACAATACAAAGAAGTTACTCCATCATGCATCCATTATGGACATATGATGGTAAGTTTAAAAAATAGCATTTTTCCTTTCTAACTCCCCATTAAAGTGCACTTCTATTATGAAATGAGCTTACCCAAAACCATTTACACAGCAATGAGCTTCTTTTCTGGAGGAAACAGTTTCCTCAGAGGAGAACTGAGAAGCCACCTACAATTTAGGAGTTAGGTATCTAAAAGTTTTTAGATTTTTTTAGCTTGAAATATGGAAGATATCTCTTTCTTAAACTGTTAATTTCACCAGGAGTTAAGTCTCCTAAATACAGGTTAGGCACCCAATAATGGTAGGAGAAATGGCCATAGGGGCTATTTTCTAGCAATTGTTAATGCTTGATGGAAATAATGTTTAAAATTTATGCTCTTAAAGAGAAAAGCTTGAAAAATTAACTAATTCCCCTTTCCCAACAAAAGGAGACAAAATTAAATTATAGAAAGCTGAAAGCTAGATACAACTTGGGATAAGCTTAATTTATCTGAGAGAGACAGTTTGAGAGCAGCATTTGGAACTGATCTCCAGAGACAGGGAAGATATACTAATGAGCATTGAATATGTGTAAGTTTGTGATATGGCCACTGGAGTCAATGCTGTCCATGTACCCATCTACCTCACCAGCTTACTGTTTGCTTAGATATAGAATACCCCTTTTAATCTACAATAAAGTAGGAAAGGTTGAGGCAAGCTAATATTTTAAAAAGAATTCCTGTTGGACTACTCCAATTTTTATTTTATTGTGTACTAGGGCAGTCTCATGTCCTGAAAGGCTGAGATATTTGGAATACTTCCGTTTCTCCTCAAAGAAACTGTGAAGATAATTAGTGCCATTTATTAGACATTCTTACTAGTTATTTAATGATTACATACTAGAGATTATCTGTATCAATTTAAATTATAAATGTATTCTGAACTCTAATCTTCTTGACATAGACTGACTCAATTTCAGTTCTTCTTGGCAACTGCCTGGCTGATGTTGTTTAAATGTGATTTTAATCATATGCCTGTATTGAAGCCTTGTTCTTCCTGGTTCTTATTTGTGCTTCTTTCTGCCACAGTACCTAATTTGTTGTTTTACTTTAAAAAAAAAATACATTATTCCGGGAAGTGGAAAAGTAAATGCAATTCAATAGACATTTAGGAGGCCTGGATGTGCATTAATTGGACCTCAGTACATAGTTTGGCTCTACGCCTTTAGTCTTTAAAGCAAATTAAATCTCGAATGGCATTTCTCTAGGAAGCATGCATGGAATCTGAATCCCAAATATTAAACATAAGCCGGGTCTGTAAAGCAATTTTTCCCTACATAAATTGGTTTAGGAGGTGTAAATATTCTTTTGAATAAATACCTAACATTACAGTGCTCTCCTTGGCCAGAAATTTAAAGTGCTGGACTGAAGCTAAATCAAAATTTGATGGCCCTGAACTGTAAGGAATTAGTTACTGAATTCGTCACTGGCTGGTGATTGTTTTAGGCTTAGGTAGTTAAAATGTGAAAAAGCACAATAGACAAAAAAATATGAAATAAAATACGTTTTTACAATTGAGATTTCAGCTTTTAGTCATCTTAAGGTACTTACCATGGGATTTCTAAGCAGTACATATAGGTTAAAATGTTCTAGACAATTTCTTAGAAAAGCAAGATTCAAAAGCTTTTATGGAAATTACTATAGCAGACATGCCCTAAGGTCATTTTGTCTTGAGGTGGAAGTTACTTGCTAAAAGGCTAAAAAACATTTTATATCTTTTATGAACTTGAACGGTGAACAAATCCTGATTTTATTTGAGTTTGCTCTATTCAACGTGTGACCTTTTAAATATGAAGGAGTTGGCTGCCCTACACTTTACCTGGAGCTGTATTCAGGAAACTCTTGTAATATTTTGACTGTATAATAATTTTGAGTGTTTATCTAGGTATAACTCATAGGCAGGAGCTCTGGACCAGGAAAAAAAAAAATCATGAGTGACTTAGGACATATTAAATATCAGAAAAATAACAATTTGATAACTAATTTCATCTAGTGAGTACATTTTAAAAGAGTAGACTAAAGGTTAGATTTCCATATAACTTCTTAGGTTAGCAAAGAAATATCCTCTGGTATCATTCACTAGTTTATAAATGTGACTTATTTTTATCTGAGACTAAAGGACTGAGATTCAGAGACAGAAATGAAAAACAAATATGCATTTTAATGGTTATAAATCTGGAATCTCTAAAGAAATAATGAAAATAAGTTTTGTGCCCCCCTAACTTAATAACATTAAATGTCCCCCTTCCATGGGGTGCAGTCCTGCAGGAACAGACTGCTCCAGCATGAATCCCCCATGGGATAACAGGCCCTGCCAGCAAATCTGCTCCAGCATGGTATTTGCACACGCTCACAGTCTCCTTAATGTATCCACCTACTCTGGCATGGGGTCCTCCATGGACTTCAGGTGGATTTCTGCTCCACTGTGGTCCTCCACTGGCTGCAGAGGAACAACTTACTTCACCAATGTCTTCTCCATGGGCTGCACTGAAATCTCTGCTCCCTGATAATGTGGTATATAAAGCTTATTAGAATTAAGGAATATCTTGAAAATAAAAGACCAAGGCTTGTCACAAATTTTTGAACTGGTTAATTGGTGGGAAAAGATTCATAATGAAGGACTGTTCCTCAGGGCTATAAGGTGGCATAGTGGGTTTCAGAAAAGATTTGGAATTGCTAAAGAAGGGTTGTGAAATGCTTTTAAAAAACTGTTACTGAATTCTCATTTCCTTACTTTGCAATCTTAATTTATAAACTAAAAAAAAAAAAAATCTAAATTCTAAAAGCTTCCTGTCTTAGTTACATGCACTAAAACACTGACTAATATTATCACAGAATTTGAATTAGTTTTAATTTGGATAAATGTAGAACTAGTCTTCATTTCTAAAAATCATAAGAAAGAAAGAGAAAGAAACACCTCCTAATAAACAAAGTACTTTTGAAATTTAGTCATTCCTATTCAGGGTGAAAAAAGTAACAGAAAATAAACATGGGAAAGTTTTGTTCAAAATCCATTATATTATTTATTTCTAAATATGTCATATGCAAATGTCGAATTCAGATCAACATTTACAATAAGTGCAACGAATCACACTCTGTAGTGTTCTCTCTCTGACAACAGAGGTCAA
Source organism: Piaya cayana (assembly GCA_013389865.1). NCBI lineage: Eukaryota > Metazoa > Chordata > Aves > Cuculiformes > Coccyzidae > Piaya > Piaya cayana. The sequence goes on from WAAB01018930.1 coordinate 46,763, forward strand.
GCTGAGGCAGTGAGAATTTGTGGAAATTGGCTCACCATAGCAGTCTTGATAATGAAGAGCAAAATATATATCTTTCCTCTCAAGCTGCTATGAATCTAAATCAATGCAATAAACAGTTTATTTTGGTTTGCTTTGTGTTTTTTACTAGGACATAGGAAGAAAACATTAAAAACTTCAGAAAAAATCTGAAAATTACATAATATTTGAACAAGTATCTGATGTTAATATCTGTATAATTTTATTTTTAAATGTGACCTGTCCTGAAAAAGAAAGAGAAAACTTTTTCATGGATATGCAATAACAAAATGCATGAATGAATCAGTTTCAAAGCTTAGGAATTATAGCTAGGGCTAAAACATTTCACAACATGAACTATGCAATCTGAGCCACATCTGCCAACTAATGCATTTGCTATGTCTAATATGCCTTTGAAGCTAAACCTTTAACATATGTTTTGTGCTAATTCTAATTTCTCTCTTTCTTAGTAAATCCATATTATATTTCTGCCACCTAATCTTTATTTAGCTAATAATTACAAGCTGTTTTAGTGCAAAGTAATAGCTTCCAAGCATACAGTTGGTCATAACAGACCATACTGGAGACTTTTCTGATCTGAAATGGTCCTGGAAAGCACTTTGCAAATGAAGAGGAAAGACTCAGCTGCTAGAACTCCTGTTATACAGCCTTTATCAGATCTCAGTAACCCTGAGTTTCCATGGGTGAAAAAATTGCAAAATAGACAGTAAATTATATTATGATGGACTTTTCTGTAGTAATACACCCAGTGTCAGCCCATGACCTCTTACAATAGTTTCACAGACTCTATAGGAGGTTATAGATGGGTTCAAAAAGGTTCGTCACTCCATACTATTTATCCAGCTGTTATTGCCATTTTTCAACAGTTTATTGGCAAATATTCACTTGTAAATAACAAATACTTTGACTAACGCTTACAAACTTAATTTTTTCCCTTCCTCGTGGTTCAGACATAGAAAAGAAGTCATCACGTCTTCTGAGATCAATATTTTCTGTCCGTGAATCTTCTGATTGTGATTTTTATTTGCAGCAGGTTGTGTTCTCGAAAAAGGCTAGCATAAATAACAAATCCCTTATTTCCTTGTGCTTGATCATTTGGAAAAAAACCAGGTCTTACTACTCTGATATTTAAAAGCAGTCCACAAAAATGTATTAGATCTTTAAAAAAAACCCCAACAATTATTATCTTGAATGCTGACAGCTTGATTTTACAGTCAGGGAATATGTAGATGGTACTACTTATTAAGGCATCTGTTACTGAGCATAAATCAGATAAGAACTATTGACAGTGAATCACAGAGATTATGCCAGAAAATTCCCACCATGTGAGAACAATGTATTTCTATCTCTACAGTCAGGACATTTGATGTAACAAAGGAAGGTCAGCTATTGCTACTGTATTTCATATTTTTTTATGTGATAAATTAAAAAAATATATATTCCTCATATACATCCCCTAAAACTTGAAAGATAAATCACTTACAGCAATTTTTACTGTGATAAGGTACACATACGACTTTTTAAAAAATCTCTTCCATAGATTTAAACCTATTTCCACTACAAGCTGGGAACATACAAAATTACTAAAAAGTTATATTTTCCTGTACTAGACAAATGGAAAGGAAGTGAATCAGAATGGTTAAGCTTTCCTACACCGAAAGCTATGCTTTATTCTGGAAAAATATTTCATAAAAACATTTACAGTAGATTGATAACAGTCCTGTTTATGGGTTATCAACACAAAGCTGAGAAAGATTACATAATAGGGCTGCTTTTTCAAGCAACTTGAAATAATACGAGAATTTGATTTTTTTAAAAAGAAATTTTTACACATACCTGTTGTATTTATATTTTTTAAAAGCATTGAATGAAGAGAAGGGTCTTGCTTTTGAATATTTAAAGCTATTATGATGACATACATAAAATACAGTTGAAGAAGTCCATGGAGTGGCTATTCAAAACCTTGCTTTGTGTGAAAGGAAATATGTCTTACATACAAACTGAAAAGTTTACTTTAATTTAAATGTAAATTTTAGAAGACAAATTAATAAATTATTTACACGGGTTTTGTTATTACAGAGAAAAAAAGAAAGAAAATAATACATTACAGAAAATATTTAATAATACATTGTAAATAATTATAGACACATATTCTTGTATCTACAGTTTTCTCTGGTGTTTCTACATTGTTCTACATATATTTTATGTATCTTTTTGTTTCTTTGCTTGGTTTGATGAGTTGTTTATAGTCCTGGTGCCTCCATTATAATCGTGTTCCCTTTGCATTATTGTCTCACGTCGAGCTGAGGCAGTGAGAATTTGTGGAAATTGGCTCACCATAGCAGTCTTGATAATGAAGAGCAAAATATAGTCCCACAAGGACAAGAGCTAGTGATCTTGAGACAACTCCCAGTTTTTTATAGAAGAGCTCATCAGCTGCTTCTTCTTGGCTAGGTGGTCTAGTAACAGACTCCCATTACAATATCTACCTTCTCGTGGACTTCTCCGATTTTAATCCCATCATCACCATAATTGTGCTCAAGGGTATCAAAGCACTCTTTAACATAGAAGGCTACCCCACCACTTCTCCTACCCTTCCTGTCCCACCTGAAGGATTTATACCTCACAATAGCTACATTCCAGTTATACAAGTCATCCCACCACATTTCTGTGATGGCAACTACTTTGTAGTCTCCTTGCCCTACACCTATCGCAGCCGGGGAAAGTGAACCTCATGACAAATCAATATGATTTCAGATGAAGTCCTTTATTATGGGTTAACTTGTTGTTTATATAGACTAAGCAGGCCAAACATTGATTGATTACTTCTGCCCTAGCAACCAGCCTTCCTTGGCTACCGCTCAACCTACATAACTTTGTTGCTAGGTTGCAAACTCCTGCCCCCATCTTCAAGTTTCTTCATTAACATAACACAACAAAGTCATTACCAGTCTTTGTGACTTTACCAGATCCACCCTGCCAGAGCTCAATGTATTGTTTACCAACATACACCATCTTCCAACTCCTCCTGCTTATTGTCCATGCTGTGTGCATTGTTCTAAATGCACTTCAGCTGGCCTGGTGAACCCTCAACCTCTTTTGTCTACCTCTTTTGAGGGTATTCCTTGAACTACCCACAAATTTATTCAGTTTTAGTCTTAAAATATTTATTCTGGGAAGGGGTGGTTAACTGAGGTATCAGGAAGCAAATTAATGTTCAATCAATGCGGATGATTAGAGGATTAATGTTTAAGCTTGTTTAATTGTATAGACACATCCATGAGTCTAAATATAAGTTCATATTTCTTCACTTCAAAAAGAACTCTGAAATTTTGCAAGTTTTTGAGATTTATATTAAATAATTTGTTCTTCTCAACATCTTTCATGCAAAGCCAGTGTCAGACACTTTACATACATAGTGTATCAAATGTTGCAGTATTATTGAAATTGCCCATACGTTCCTATCCACAGGTCCATGAAAAAAATATTGATTTTAATGGTGCATCTGCTCCAAGGCATTGCAATGCTGTTAATGGGTCATTAATGTGCTTAGATTTTCTCTTGATATTAGCTGAATGAATGAAAAATATCTCCTATAGCATTACAAAATAATCAAGACAGAAAAAAGTACGTACATTTATTTCAGTTTTAATGCATATAGTAGTCTATGTGTATGTATTCTATTAACAAAACTAGACATGCATCCATCACGTGTGCTGTAGGTGTATCATCTTTTATTATGTTATTAATTATAAAAGTACTAAGGGAATCTGCTTAAAAGGAATGACACTGAATAGCACTCTGGAAGAATGGTCATTTGTTTAAAACTGTGGTTAGGGACATTTGAAGAGTGTTAAAAGAAAAAAAAAGAAAGAGGGATATAACACTTCAGGAAATGCTAGAAAAACAAAACTAACCCAAGGAAACACTAAGAACTAGATTACCTTTTTATAATGTGCCATGGCAAATCATTGTATCCCAGTTCCCCAGTCATCCACATTGAAAGGACTTCCTGTAATAAATCTTGTTTACCACCTCCCCCACACCTTTCAAGGGTACATAAGTGTGCAGTTTCAACTGAGAAAAGGAAAGCACATCCAGGTCTAGTTGTGCAAGGTAACTCAGGTAACGAGTGCAATAAGGAGTATGAGCTATTAGGAAAAAAGTAGTTCCCATGCCCCTGCCCCAATACAAAAAAAGGAAAAAAAATAGGTAAGGTTAAAACTATCCTAGGATATGGAGGTAAAAAATAGATCATGAATCTGTCACATGTCTAGAAACCAATGAAAACTTGAGGATTTGAAAACCAAGAGTAAGGACCAGATTTATTTGAGAATTGAATTGACAGAATAATTTTAATTGGAAAGACTTAAAACCAATTTTTTTGAAGTGCAGGAGGAATAGCTGTCTTTCATCATAAAGTTCAACATTAAATCAAACTACTCGCAAATCCCTAATGACACTTGTCATTTTTGTAGCATGGCCAGTTGGTCATTATGACAAAGAATGTCAGTCTTCCCAGGAAAAGTAATTTCTTTATTGTAGGAATCAATGGTCAAAACTTTTGGGCCTATGTTACATAGGAACTTCAGTTAGATTAATAAAATGGTTTGACATGTGCAGCTATCAAGCCATTTTCAAGATAATTATTACAAGAGTTGCTTTTCCTCTCTGTTGAACTATGTAGTGTGTGCTAACTGGATGCTTTTCTATATTTTACTACCAATGAGATTGATTTTTCATTTTCTGAGGTGGTTTTAAAATACAGTTTCTTTGTTAAGCTATAAGTCTTTCAGTAAACTATTGCAAATTTTAAATCTGAAAAGCATTCTTTAGAACAAATTCCACTGTCTGTTTTTTTCTAAACTATTTATCATATTCATCATATAGAACACCACAGTCACAATCTTTCCCCTAATGTCCAATTGAACGAGGATATTTTTAGCATTCAGAAAAATCATTTAGATATTTTATTTAAAATCTAACAGTGCAAGAAGCACATTGTACATATTACCAATGGAGATCTTATTGTTTTACTAATTTTAAATGTTTTTCTAAGATCTAAATTCTGACAGTTCTTTCTCTCATACCTTTCTCATGAAGTAGCCATCTTTCACAGCTTCTCCTCAGCAGTACAAGGGGAGAAAAAAAGGATGAAAATGCTTGTGGGTTGAGATAGAGGCATGGAAATTGCTTACCAGTTACTGTCATGAGCAAACAGAGTCAACTTGGGAAAACTTAATTTCATTTATTGCTAGTTGAAATAGATTTGTGCAGTGCGAAACAAAGAAAAGATAAAATCACCTTACCCTTCACCCTGCTTACCTTTCCAAGCACAACTTCTCTCCTTTAGTCACAGAATTTCAACCTTCCCACTGTGCTGAGCAGTGCAGGGGGTTGTGGACAGCCTGTAACAGTTCCTTCCTGATGCTACCTCCCTCCTCACACTTTTCCCAAGCTGTGGTATGGATCCTCCATGGCCTGTGTAGTCCTTTAGGAAATATCCATCCGTTATACCGTGTGGTCCTCCCCTTGTCCACTAACATAGTCATTCCATCATAGAAGGCCACTAGGTCGGTCAGGCAGGAATTGCCTTTTGTGACACCATGCTAGCTGTGTCGAATCACCTCCCCATCCTCCATGGGCCTTCACAAAGCTTTTATGAGGATCTATTCCATGGTCTTCCCAGGCAGAAGAGGTGAGGCTGACAGGTTAGTAGTTGCCAAGATCTTCCTTTCACAGGGACACCACAATTATATTGTGGAGACAGTGTTCTTATTTTTCCAAGGAATATATAGACCTTTGAATAAACTCTATATTGAAAATCCCTAGTACCTGTGGAACAATTTGTTATTTTTGCAGTCAATAAAAAAATTGTTATCCAGGTAGTCCTCATGAAAGTAATAAGATGTAGTGTGGATATAGCTGTATTATCTTGACTTCTTTTAACAAGTATTAGTTCATGACAGTTAATATAATATTTTTCTCCTAGCATATAACTACTTATTCTGACTGATATTACAGAGAGAATTTGATCATCTTTGAACCTTCAGTTCATCAGCATTTATTTCTTTATAATGTACTGGATTATTTACTATTCTTTAAAGAAAATACTGACATTTGTTAGCACAGCAAGGAAGGAATTATGTACTAAAAGCTGATTAGTAGTCTTTGTAATCACTTTTTATGTTCTTTCCATTAGGAAAAGAACCCCATATTTTCATTTGAATTTTACTTTATCTCATTTATTAATTAGTAATGGAAAATTCCATTATGGTTAGTTATAACTTATTTTTCCTTCCTTCCTTCCT
>WAAB01018931.1:3390-15369 GCA_013389865.1 Piaya cayana
AGAGAGCAATGAGGTCTCCCCTCAGCCTCCTCTTCTCCAGGCTAAACACCCCCATCCTCCATCCTCCATCCATCCCAGGGTGAGCAAAGGATCAGGGAGCTACAGCCCTTCCCACCAGAGCTCCTGGCTCGCTGGTGCAACGAGCTGCTCATGGTTTTGAGATGGAAAGGGGGAACGACTGCACGCTCCCTCTGTGTGTGTGTGTGTAAAAAAAAAGAAAACCTGGGCGCCTGCCAAATTGAGAAACAGGGAACATGCTGCCCCCACGCTCAATAAGCGGTAATTGAACAATTACTCAAAGGAGGAGGGTTGTGGATTTCCACGGGGCTGCAAGGGAACGGCTCACCAGTGCCGCAGCCAGGAGCTCCTCGCCGTGAATATCTCGGCTTCTCCTGGGGGTTTGCGAACAGCCCTGAATCTCTCTTGCTGCAGCGGCTTCTGGCACATTTTTAAAACAAGAAAGTGCAAAACAGCCGCAGAGGGAGCGGGAGCCACGGCATTGCCTGCCTCTCCCAATCTGGGGGGACAAACCCCCACCCTAAGGGCCTCAAGCTCCGCCAGGGGAGGTTTAGGCTGGACATTAGGAAAAAAAATTTCACAGAAAGGGTCATTGGGCAGTGCAACAGGGAGGGGGTTGAGTCACCTTCCCCGGAGGGGTTGAAGGGACGGGTGGACGAGGTGCTGAGGGACATGGTTTAGTGTTTGATAGGAATGGTTGGACTCGATGATCCAGTGAGTCTCTTCCAACCTGGTGATTCTATGATTCTAATAACACTGCAGAGGGAAGGGGAAAGGGCAGAGTCCCAGCCAATCCCCACGGCTGGTGGCCCCAGCCAGCTCTGAGGCACCCGACGCGTCCTCCACCAGCCTCTCACAGGCACCATCGCAGCCACCGCGGCATCAACCGCTGATTAGCAAAATTGAGTTCCACACCAACAGACGTGCTGCGCTGGGGACCCGCAATGCTGTGGCAAACATCACCCCCGGACCAGCTCAGAAACTAGTTTCTTCAAGATTTCGTGCATTTACCGTGATTATAAACCGGTAAAAAAGCATCTCCTGCTTTATTACCGAGTGCGATTTTTGCCCAAGGAAAAGGAGAGCTATTGGCAGCCGCTCTGCGGCAAATTAAACACAGCTGGATGCAGGTAATGGCATCCCGGCTCCGGCAGCAACACCGCAATTTTATTTTATGGGGATGAAAAGCAAGCTCCCATCAACTGCTTCTGGAAAAAAAAACTCAACCCAAAACCGAGACCACTCGTCCTGCAGCAGGAGATGAACAAAACCCTGATCTCAGCCCCACAAGCGCCCGTGTCTGCAGGACAAAGGCCTGGGGGTTGTCCCCAACGCACGCTGGTGGGGAAGGCTTCACAAATCCATAGTGATAAAAAAGGAAATCCACAACCAGACCTGTTTTTCCTGATTTTTTTTTCATTAGGAAGGACACTGCAATGAAAATGGGATTTTTACATTGCAAGAGATCAATTCCTCATTCCCCAAAGGCAGCTGTAATCTGTCTCCTATTATTTAGCAATTGTGGAGCTCACTTTTAGGCACCAAACGAAGCGCTGGAGGGAGCAGGGATGCGCTCAGGGGTCGGAGTTGAAGATCTCTCCATGCCAATACCCTCAGAACCAAAGAGCAAGTGGTGGAAGGCACTAACCTGGCAGCACCCGAGAACACAAGCTCAGCTCTGGGGTGAAGCAGGACACGCTGCCAGGTGCCCCCAGGGCTGCTCAGGTGCCTCCCCAGGCTGGGACCCTCACTGCTCTGGCTACCAGGAACCATGAGAAGGTGGCACAAGGCGAGCACGGCCAGGAGAAGCATCAAGGGGCTCCACACCGTGCCTGCACACAACCCTCTCAACACACCTACAAGCCTCGCTCAGCACTGTCCAAGCACACACGCCTCCAAATATACGACCTGGGCTCATTCCCCAAGTCACCTTCCCATTGCGTCTCCCATCCAAGGTCCTCAGCGGCCTCACGGATGCACGGAGAAGCCCCAGAGCTGCTCGCATACGAACAACGGCACCACTATCTCTTAACAAAATAATAATAATGATTTAAAAAGCTTAAAACCCAGGAAGGGCAGAAGCACCAGAACAACACGCTGAGCTTTTGTTGGGCTTATTTGTTTTGCAACATTGGAGATTGACACTCATGAGTCGGCTCCTGTAATTGCTTCTGCTGATGAATCTGGATTGTTTAATTAGAGCCTGCGCGTGGAGCTCATGGCTAATGGTTCATCATCAATTTGCCGCCAAGGTTATCGCTTCTTCCCCAAGAAACTTGTCTGCCTCTGAGCGCGGATAGTCCTCCTCCCTGTGGTGGAATGGTTGCTCTTTCAGAAGGGTTTGAAGGTCCTGCACACAACTCCTGTGTCACTGAAAGGGTCANGGCAGCAGCTACAGCCACAAACACTTGGCTCAGGAGACACCATGCACACAAACACCCCAAACTGGAAGGAATTTTCCCCCTGGAGAACACAACTGGCTTTTCCTTGGCCGCTGGGCAATGGTCGCTGGGACTGTTGGGGGGGTCACGGCAGCCCTCGCCCCCTCCCCGCCGCGCCGCGGTGCACTTACTGTGAGAAGGAGGAATCCACGCTGAAGTCCTCGGCGTGAGGCCTACAGAGCAAGAGCATCACAGGGGGTGAGGGAAAGGTACGGAGCTGAGCCAGGGGGAACAGCAGCGCCGGAGGGACAAACGGACACCCAGGAGCCCATCTGAGGGTGGCACCGCGCTGCGATCACCCCCTGCTGAGGTCCCCAGTGTGGGGATGTTGGGGACTCGGTGATGCTCTTGTGGCTTTGGTCCCTTTAAGGATGCAGCTCCATGGATAAAAACATCGTTTATGCTTTTTCAATAATTTTTTTTTGGTAATGAGTGTCTCGAATTGCATCACTGCTCTGTCTCAAATCAGTGCCACAAAATTACATTTTGAAAGATGCTGGTCGGGGTGATTTTAGGCACCGAACGTCGCATTTCTCCTACGCGCCCCCTCACAGAGCTGATTACACGCACACAGAGGTGATGACCAGAGAAGGGAAAACAACAAATAAAGAAAAAAAATAAAACCAGAAAAAGGAACAATGAAGGTAACACTGGGGGACATGGAAGGGGTTAGAAAGAACACAGAGATGTCCAGGAGCAGGCGGGAGGGGAAGGGAACAGCTCTGCGAGCAGCTCCCACGTGTTTGTGTACTGTGCATCCTGAACAGAGGCAGCAAATAATTCCCTTTGCAAAAATAACACAATTTTCAAGACATCCCCATCCCCACTGATGGCTCTGGGTGCCCATCCCCATGAACATTATCCTCCTGGAGCAAACTGGAGCCCTGCTCTGCCTCCCAGTGCCCACCAGTGCCCTCTTCCCATCCCTTCTTTAACCTGAGTCTGACCAATCAAGAAATAAAACCAAAGCAAAAAGGGCACTTTCAACTCATAAAGGTTTTTCTTTTACGTCGCTTTGTGCTTTATGAGTCCGCAGCTCTCCAGCACAGTTCAAACTAAATAAAAGCAATAAATTCATATTTCTATTAAAACTTGAGTCCAAAAGGAAAGCTAAATCCATCCCCCAGCTACGAGACGCGCAGAGCAGCTCCCTGCGACATGATTTAGTTTCATACTAGTCTTCTTTCATTATCTGAGTGAAGGCTGCAGGGAGGAGCTCACGGCCCCAGAGTTGCGGGCTGTGCCAGCTGAAGCCACCATCCCAGGTGGCACCAACAGTGACATCCCCCATGGCAGACCCAGAACACCCATGGGAGATGCTCACTCTGGGAGAGATCATAGAATCACCAGGTTGGAAGAGACCCACTGGATCATCGAGTCCAACCATTCCCATCAATCACTAACCCATGTCCCTCAGCACCTCGTCCACCCGCACCTTAAACCCCTCCAGGGAAGGTGAATCAACCCCCTCCCTGGGCAGCCTGTTCCAATGCCCAATCACCCTTTCCATGACAATTTTTTTCCTAATGTCCAGCCTGAACCTCCCCTGGTGGAGCTTGAGGCCATTCCCTCTCATCCTGTCCCCTGTCCCTTGGGAGAAGAGCCCAGCTCCCTCCTCTCCACAACCTCCTCTCAGGTAGTTGCAGAGAGCAATGGGGTCTCCTCTCAGCCTCCTCTTCTCCAGGATAAACACCCCCAGCTCTCTCAGCCGCTCCTCTTCTTCTCCAGCCCCTTCCCCAGCTTCGTTGCTCTTCTCTGCACTCACTCCAGAGCCTCAACATCCTTCTTGTGTTGAGGGACCCACAACTGACCCCAGGATTCAAGGAGATTTTGGGGACCATGTGGGGAGGGATTCGTGTAGCTGGGATGGGAGCTGAGGAAGGGTTTTGTCTAGACAAGTGTCTCCAACACATCCCTGCTTCTCATGAGTAGGTGACTCCACGCCAAACCCAGCCATGACCTCTCTCCATAGGAAGCACCAGGACTGAGCCTCTGCCATGCTCCTGGCCTTCGAGGTGCCCAAAGAGACTCCAGCAGGCAGCTCAACACCCTTGGGTTTGGGCCCCTGGGGCTGCAGACCCAGCCTTGGCTGCAAATAATGAATCATAGAATCAGCAGGTTGGAAGAGACCCACCGGATCATCGACTCCATGAACTTTTGAGAAGAAAGTCACTGACCTGCCACCTTCCCCCTGCTAACTTATAACTTGCCGGTGCGATGATGCAGTAAGCTAGTTCACACCCAAGTGGTCTCTCATCCCCCAGGTTTGTTATCGCCGTCCCCCAAGCGATAACAAACCCCGAGGTGTGTCCAGCAGCTGCACAGCTCAGAGCAGCCTTTGTGTTTATTAAAAACAAACAGCTCAGACTTTCTCCAGCTGCAAAGCAGAGGCAAGCGCAGCCCTGGGAAGGAGCCCTGCCAGCTCAGCCTCCCTCCTGCCAAATTGGATTATCCCACATTAGCAGCAGGGGCTGTTCGAGCCCCTCCGCTCGCGTTTGGTTTGGAGCAGGAGCCTTTCATGCGTTGCAGGAGACGTTTATGGGAAAGAAACAGCGAGTGATTTGGTTTTCTCCTATTACGCTGCCAGCTGGCAACTGGAACGACTGTACCAACAGGGGCTTATTTCAGTGGCAGCTCCTAAAGGCAGAGGAACGTTCCTGAAAACCAAACAGCCGTGGGACATCTTATCACAGAGCTTGGTCAGGTCCTGCAGCCCCAAATCCAGCACTGGGACGAGCTGGAGTGATTCCCCAGACAGGCAAGTGATGGGCTCGAATGGCAACTAAACCTCTTGCTCACAAAAAGGTGCCGTGAACCAAAGGGAACCCAAAGTCGTGGACGGACCATAAAGCTCCCCGGCTGCAGCTGTGGTCACTCTGTGCCACTGTTAGAGCACAGGAGATAAAACAGTAACAAAAAGGCGCTCTTGGTTTCCAAATGAATTAACTTTATGTCAATCATAAACAAGGAAACAACCCTGAGATGTCACACTGAACCCTCTCCTTCCCCCCCCAGATACCTGAATTCTCATAAACAGTCCAAATGCTGAGAAAACATGGAAAAATTAAAATAAAATTTTAAAAAATCACTCACTTTTCTCATCTGAAAAACAGTTGTTTCCAGAACCCAAACACTTTTTAAAAGCTTCGGTGTGGAGAGCTGGGTTTATTGTGGGAAGGCCACGTTTTCTGCTGGGACAAGGATGCAAGGGCAGAGCCATGGGGTGCCCAGCATCGCCCCGTGGCCGAGCCATCCCCGCTCTCTGCCTGGCACCAGCCTCAAGTCCGGGTTTCCCACCCGGCTCCAGTGACCAACCCTGCACTGGTCCCAAAGCCTGGTCCGAGCGGAGCTGCCAACCAGCTCCATGGGGGCTGCACAGCATCCCCAGCTTGCTGCCCCTCCCAAACCTCACCCCAGCCTTTATGGACTCTGCGGTGTCATTTACCTCACAATTAATCCAGGTTAACAGCCAGAGGGGACTCCCAGAACCCTTTTATCTCACTCGAAAGGAGGGAGTAGATTTGCAGTGTAAAGATTGAAAGCCATTTAACTGAGTCAGAAAGGTTACACCAGCTTTTAACGCGTTTTAAATAACCTACTTCAGATTCACCTTCTTGTTTCACTCAGATGTGCCTCCCATAGCATCCTCGTGCAGAGGAACCTGGATTAATCTCATTCCTATCGTGGAAAGTAACTTCATCATAGGAGTGAATCTGACCTTCGCTCCTCTCTGGAGCCCTGGACAGAGAAATCCCAGGTCCTTCATCATAGAATCACCAGGTTGGAAGAGACCCACTGGATCATCGAGTCCAACCATTCCCATCAATCACTAACCCACGTCCCTCAGCACCTCGTCCACCCGTCCCTTAAACCCCTTCAGGGAAAGTGAATCAACCCCCTCCCTGAGCAGCCAAACATTAAAACTTGATGCCAAGCGCCCACCTGGCACAAGCAGCATCTCTCGGAGAGAGAAGCAAAGGAGAGAAGGAAGAGAGAAAGAAAAAGAGCAGAGGGGGAAGAAACTTTGCTGCTCTAGAGACAGGTCTGTCGCTGCACTCGGAGGCGCAGCCCCTTGCGACATGGCAGGGTTTTTTTAGAAGGTGAAGAGATAATGGTGTGTTTATTATTAGAACAAAAGCCACCGATGAGCCTTGCTTATGTACAGGAGAGAGCAGTCACCTGCCCACCCACGCTCGCAGCAGCTCCTCGCTGAGCAGCCCCCCCCATCTCACCCCATCCCGCCTCCTTGGCTCCAGCGCATTCCAGACACAGGCAGGTGCCCCTCGAGCAGGTGGGGATGCAGGCAGCACCCCTCTCCCCAAGGATTCAGGTTGTGAATCCAACCCCCTTCACTCCAGAATCACAGAATCACAGAATCACCAGGTTGGAAGAGACCCATCGGATCATCGAGTCCAATCATTCCCATCAAACACTAAACCATGTCCCTCAGGACCTTGTCTACTCGTGACTTAAACACCTCCAGGGAAGGTGAATCAACCCCCTCCCTGGGCAGCATATTCCAATGCAGAAGGGGGAAGGCAGCCAGCCCGAAGCCCCAACTCTCCTCCCAGCTCTGCCAGGACCCCGTGGGACCCGGGTGGCGTTTGGCTCACCTGCCCCAAGCTGATAATTTGAGGCTAAGTACTTCCCCGGTGTTTAAAGTGCTTGGAGATGCTCAGATGAAGGAGAGAGCACCGAAGTACGAGAGGTTTGGTTTCCCCAGCAAACTCCCCGCCAGCTCCGTACCTTCCCCGGAGGTGTTTAAGGCACAAGTAGACGAGGTCCTGAGGGACATGGTTTAGTGTTTGGTGGGAACGGTTGGACTTGATCCGATGGGTCTCTTCCAACCTGGTGGTGAATCTATGATTCTATGATTCTATGCCTTGGCTGTCGCCTCCTGATTTTTTTTCTGGGAGGTATTTTGGTAAAAGAAGGGGATAAAAAATTCATGTCTTGGTGTGCAGTCCTATCCAATTTACAGCCATCATTTCCAGGCAAAAAAATAAAAAAAAAGATATAAAATCCTGTCTTTCCTTAAAGCTCCTGGAAGGTACAAGACAAATACACAAGCAATGACCTGCCAGCACCACGCTTGGCTTCACGCTGCAGTTATTATAACTGTCTTCAAGTCTCAGAGGCATTTCGAGACTCCATCTCAGAGCCGGAGGCGAGAACTATCAGATTTAGTGCCCTTAGCCCCTGGCCTCAAACATCTCCGAAAGAGAAGGGGGTTGTTAAGATGAACCGAGCAAGGGAACGGCTAAGGAAGGCTTCCCAAAAAGCGATGTTCATCCTCTGAGACACAAGACGCACCACGGTTCCCACCATATTGACAGTGAGGAACTCATCCCCCAAAAATAGCCCGATGTGAGAAGGACAGATGGGAGGAGGCAAAAAAAGAAAGTAAAGAGGGGGAGAAGGAACGAGCCAAGAGGGAGGGGAAAGCGAGAGGAAGACGCAGGCGCTTTGCTTGCAAATTTACACGCAAGAGGACGGCAACCAACCTCCCCGGAGGGCGCAGGAATGACCCCGGGGCAGGGACTTGGGTCCCCAGCACCCTTGGAGCGCAGGATGCTCAGCGAGCTGTGCTGGCAGGGATGAAGCAAATCCACTGGGTACACGCTGCCAGCTGCCCAGAGGTGCCACAGGCACAAACCCTCCTGTCACTGGCAGCAAGACGTGCCACACAGCTGCCTCCTCCCCACCAAGCAGCACCTTGAGGGGCCCGTGTTGAATCACAGAGGTATTTTTTTTTCATCGTTGGCGTTCCTCGGCAAAACCTACACCGCGATTAAAATGCACAAAGTTAGAAACAAACAGGGAACGGTGCCAAAGGAAAAGCGCTGCTTGCTGCAGCTCCTGTGCTGCCTGCTGTTACCTTCCAGAAAGTTTTGGCTGTCTCGGAGGGGCAGGAACAGCTAAACCTGGGGCAAAAGGGCCCTGCGGATGCTTGAGGCTGCATCTCCCTCATTTGATAGGAATGGTTGGACTCGATGATCCAGTGGGTCCTTTCCAACCCTGCTGATTCCCTGCTTTTCTTAACAAACTAAATGATTCCCTGCCATCCCCTCAAGCGACTGAGCCTTGCGGAGGAAGGACTGTGCGTGAGCTCGGAGGTGGGATGCGAGACGCGGCTCCATCGCAGCCCTGGCACCATCCAGCTGGCGCCCGCTCCGAGGGTGGTCGTGCCTGGCATCCCGCTCTCACCACAAGAAGAAAGCCTCCACTTGAGGAGGAACATGCTAATAATCCCCATGCCCTGATGGAACCTGAATGGGAGCGAGGGTCCTAAAATAAACAGAGCAAAAGGCCCAACTGCGTGTTTGGAGCGTGGGCATCCTGAGGTTAGGCGCCTCGTCAGCGTGTCAGCACCTATGTAGGGCACCGAGATTTCTCAGCGGCGCCTGCGTCTCACCAGCAGCCGTGGGAGGAATGCTCAGCACTTCCAAAACTCAGCCTGGTCCCTGCAGGTGCCCGGCTGCCAGCTCAGGGGTTAGCATCACCCTGAACCCGGTGCGGGGCTCACGCTCTCCAGCAGAGTGTGTCTGGGGACAGGGACCACAAACACGGGATCAGTCACCAAAACACATCCAAAACTCACAAGAGGGAGCTCAGAACTGAGCCCTGAGTGGGACACAGTGAAGTGGGTCTTGTCCCCATGCACAGGAATGGGTACGAAACAGGGAGGAGGCGCAGAGCCCGAGGACCATTCCAGCACATCTCCCAGACGAGCGCAAGAATCAGCTGGGCCAAGCCCCCCGCGCTGCATCCCGGGATGAAATCTCGGGTTGTGTTTACGAACAGCTCTGTTTAGTGCGAAGGATGCCAGCTGTCAGCTCGTCGTACCGGCAGCCGGGATCTGGGATCGCTTCCCGTTCCTCGGGATCAAGCATTTGCAATGCTGCCCTTAAAACAGAGTTCAGCAATCGAGGACGCGCGGCAGCGCTGCCGTCACGAAGGGGCACAGGGGGTCCCGGCTCAGGGAGGAGCTGGGTCTGGCACGGACGCAGAAATCATCCCACCAAACCATTCCAATACTTCCCAGCTTCATTTCTCAATTTCTGGTAGGAATCTCTGAGAGCTGAAGTGGCAAAACAGCAAATGTTACTCACTGAAGACAGGGAGACGTCTCCAAAAGCTTTTTGTGGGGAAAAAAATCTTGTTAAAGAGAAATAAATTAGCTGTTGACTTATTCTTTTCCCCCCTGGAGAGGATTCAGCAGCACAGCGACGGTTCAACAGGGGAATTGTGCTCAGGTGACTCTGGTTACAATACCGAGACCATCACCGTGAAACCCGGCTGCTGGGACCACGCGGCTGTGAAGGTTTCAACAGGCCTTTCCCCTTGGTCTGTTTATGCGTGACCATCACAGGCAAGAAAAACTCATTTAGCAAGACCTGCTTGTTAGTGCCTGATCGCCTTGGGATAACGAGCATCGATCGGTCACAAATTACATTTTCAGCCACCTTTGAGTGGCTTCCTTGTTCCTCCAAAGTGCTTCGCGTCGGAGAAGCGTTGCGTTCAACTCACCCAAGCAGAGTGCTGCTATTTCTCGCCGCACAGACTCCACCAGCCACCTCGTTGGCTGTGTCGCGGCTGGAGCAAAGTCCCACTTATTCCTGCCAAAAATATCTCCAACCGAGAGACGGGGCGAGGCTGTGGGAGCTGGGACCGCGGAGAGAAAGGGAGGGAAGGTTCTAATTGCTGCCCTCTGCTACCTGATGGGTGAGGTGTAGTCGGTCTTTTCTCGGATGCTCACAGCGAAAGGTCAAGAGAGAACAGGCACAAAATGCAGCAAAGGAAAAAAATAATCCCACTGAGATCTATCAACCAGGCAACCCAGAGCGGCTGAGAAAGCTCCAGCATGGGA
The DNA here is from genome assembly GCA_013389865.1 of Piaya cayana. Classification (NCBI taxonomy): domain Eukaryota; kingdom Metazoa; phylum Chordata; class Aves; order Cuculiformes; family Coccyzidae; genus Piaya; species Piaya cayana. The sequence continues at coordinate 13,720 of WAAB01018931.1, forward strand.
GATGTTCAAAACTCAACTGGCCTGAGCCAGCTGAGCCAACTTTAAAGTTAGTCCAGTTTTGAGAAGGGGTTGGACCAGAGCCCTCCAGAGGTTCCTTCCAACCTCAGCTCTTCTGCAATGCTAATTTTCTTCCTCAAACCTCAGCAGTTCAGATTTTTGGTTATCACGGCTCAGCAAACGCGACTCAAAGAGGCGAGAGTGGAAACACGGGGCAGGGAAAGGACACACAGAGCCCCCGGCCCTCCTAGGGCTTCAAAACCAGATATCTGAAGGGTGTGTTTATAATCCCTTAAGAGCATCAGTGAGCCCCAGGGCCGTGGCCAGAGCTTCCTCTGCTTCCAGCAGGGCTGTAAAAACAGACACGATTACATTGTAAAAAAATGTTTGTTTGTGTTTTCCAATCCCCATCTCCGGTATTACGGAGAGATCACCAGCCCATGAAATGTGATCCAAACACCGATATTTAACACATCCCTGTGCCTGCCAGCAGCTTCATCCCAAACCCAGAGCTGCTCGACAGAGAGCGCAGCATTTGGCTTTTCTATGACTTCGTTTCTCATCACATCCTTCTCTCTCAGGTTCCCACTCCCCACCACCACCACCACAAGCCGTTCAGGACCAACTTGCCTCAAGGAACAAGGTCATAGACCCAAACTTTCATGCTTTCCTCCACCCTCATGATTGCTGCACGCACGGACAGCTTCAGTGCCTCTCTGGAGCGGCCAGGAGGCTGCATCCCCTTCTCAAAGCAGTCCCTGAGGCACAGAAGTAGCTCCAAGCATCTTCAGTGAGAGCTATTTCTACACGAGCAGCCTGGGTCAGTCCAGCCCACCCGCAGCTCCCCATCCTGAAGCCCAAGGCTAGCCCTGAACTCCCCTTTTTGCCTCCAGGTGCAGGATAATGTGTCTGTAGAGTGGTTTCTCTTCAGACTAATTCAAATTCTTCCCTCCTGTTTTATCTATTTTTATTTATGGTTGGACTCGATGATCCGGCGGGTCTCTTCCAACCTGGTGATTCTCTGATTCTATGATCTAAGAACCCCTAAGCTTTGAAATCGTGCAATGACTGAGAGCAAGGAGCAAATACAGTAGGTGAGAATAAACTTCACTGGCTTCAGTCATCTAAAGAATTCATTTGCATCCCTCAGAACATCCTGTAACATCTTCTTCCACCATCACCTGGTAATTTCACTCCCAACTCCCAGCGACGATTGTCGCCTCTAACTTTATAATGCAGCTTGTGTCTGGCTAAGGAGGAGACGAAGCATTTCAGACACGCTTTCCATCATCTCCGAAGCAATCTTCCCGCCTCGGTTGCTTGCATATGCAAAGAGAACCGCGCAAACCTCGATCTTCACTGCCAACTCGATTGTCGAGAAGCAGCGCGCAGAGAGAGGAAGGCGAGCCCGGCAGTTGGGAATTCAGACTTGCAAGTGGCAGCTTGCCGCGCTCTGCCCGCTGCCAGAGGAGCCCAGAAGTGTTCTCATCGACTCCTCTACCTCTCAGCATCGCTCCCTTACAACAAGACTGCAGCAAAACACTTGGAATTCCAGTGAAATTCATGTAACCAGGTTCCTTTACCAAGCCCTAAGGAACCATGGTGCATTCTGCATGCTTGGGCTTCTGGGAAGGGTCCATCTAAATGCTATAA
>WAAB01018932.1:0-12072 GCA_013389865.1 Piaya cayana
ACATTTTACAGACAAGAAGGCCTGGATGCTGTCCAGTCTTCCATCTTCAGTTGCTCTTGTTCAGTAGCCGTTTGAACCATATAAGCTTCTCTCTTTCAGTATCCTTCAGCAAAATGCTTCCAAGGTCTATGATGAAAATCTGCTTCCCTTATCTTTTTATGGATTTTCTCCAACCTGCTTCTTTTGGGATTGTGCTGGAGAAGACAGTGAACAGTCCCTATGTAATCATTCCCTTGTTGGTTATGACTTGTAGGCCATCTCAGTTCTCTTTTATGAACAGTAACAGGTTCAACTTTACAAGAATAATAGAATATTCAGCTGTTCCTTATAGTGTTTCTGATCATGTCAGTTAGTTATCCTAAGCCTTTTCTGCTTCAGCTGTGCTGTCATTGAGATGAGAGGATCAGAATCATATATGGTATTCAAGGTTGGGAACACCATAGATTTATGCTGTTACTTAAATATTTCCTTTTTTCTCATTCATTTCCTAATATACAATTTCTTTTTTGATTAATGAAATCTGATGTTTTCAGAGAACTGTGTGTTGTAACTCCTAATTCTTGCTCTTGAACAGTAGTGGCCTCTCAACCTCCCATCTTTTTATATTTAAATATAGGATTGGATTTTTCCCTGATGTCTCATTGTATGTTTACCTGCACTGAAGGTCATCTGCTATTCTGTAGTCTAGTCACTTAGTCTCATGAAGATTTTTCCTTCACTACTTCCTCATATTTTATTTATACTCACTAGCCTGAAAAAAATTTGTACCGTAAGCAAATCTTCAACTTTTAATTCAGATTGCAGAACACAGTGAAAGGTAACTGGTGACTTCATTCCTTTCTGAAACATGACCATTTACTTTTACCCTTTATTCTTTCTCTTTTAACAATTTATTTAATCACATCTAGGCATTTTCTCTCATTCCATATCTGCCTAAACAATGTTAAAAATTTTGTGGATGTCATTCATCAACAAAGTTTGGGAAATTTGAGTAGAATATAAAGGCTGGATCAAACTTTTTCATTGCTGTGGAATGCTTCAATGAAATTCATGGGGTTTTGGTTTCTTGCTTCAGGAGAAGACACATTAACCCTTTCCATATGGTTTCCATTTATTCATTTTCCCAGTCTAATAAGTTATTGAGAAATTAGATCAAAGAGGATTTACACAAGTTAGATGCACCAGAGTTGTCTCAATAAACATATGTGATGAGGTAAACCAATTTACACTCCACTAGCAACTAACTTTGGCGGGGAAAGGAAAGAATGAAGGAAATTTCAGAGGCATAGAGGAGCACAGCAATTAATTAAAACTAAACCATGAAATAGATGAAGGAGGACAAGGCAAACTACAACTTTTTTAACCAAAGTTTGATTTCTGGTAAGACCAGATTTTTTGTCAATACATAAGAAAATAGGAGAATGGTAGTTATTTTTTTTAAGACAATATATGCATGACACTTTCATTGTGATTTTTTTTTCCTAGTTTTTTTATTTTGGTAGGCTCATAATGGCAAGCAGCAATTAATTTTTGCTTATAAGAATATAATTTTAGCTATATTTTAAACCATAGCAGTAGAAGTGAATCTATAGAAGAAAAACTCTTGTGGAGAAGTTATCAATAACCTACAAGTCAAATAGGGGTATTTCAAACTGAGTTCTTCAGGGGCTTGACTTAAACTTAATTTTATTCAACATTTCTGTGAAATTTTCAATAAGACATGTTTACAACCTGACTGATTAAAACTGAACTAGAAGTGTTTGCAAAGAGTTTATCATTCTTCTAGTGATCTTGTAAGACTTTGGCATGAATATTCAAAGTTTTTGAAGACATATGTAAATTTCACCTCTTGATATTTGTGCAACTGTATATAAAATCAGTAGAAAAAAAATTTATTAAATTTCATTCATTGTTTTCCCAAATTCAAAAATCTCTTGGAATGTCATGTTTCCCTCTGTTTCAACTGCACTTATTTTGGCAATATGGAAAACTCAAATGGTAATGTTTTCTAATTGTTCCTAAGAATCACTTTGGAAGGAGTAGAGAATCCTTTTTCTTCCCATTCTCTCTGTATTTCCAGATGTCAGGAATAAAATTTGTAGTGTTTCAGAAGAGGAAATTTCAGAAAGTATAGTTCTCAGTTTTAGAAAATATAGCTCTCATCTCACACTGTGAACTGATGCTAAATGCATCTGTAGATGCTTTACAAGCAAACATGATATGTCATGTACATGTGGGGCAAAGTCACAGCCTGTGAGGTTTTTTGCAATATAGGTTAACGCCCAGGGATTGTGTCCTTAGTCATGCCCTAGTTATTCCACTTGATGTATTAGGTCTATGTCTGTAATGTAACAATTGACATTTAAAAATTAAAAATAAGGAAGGTTATTTTATTTTTCTTATGATAATTACTGGGGAAATGTAAGACTGTAGGGAGAAATTTAATTATCTTGAAATTTAAAATAGCAGGTTACGTAGCTCCTTGCAAGCTTGGACTTACTGAGGGATTGGAGGACTACTGTTTTCTCCAATTAGCCTGGTACAGTTCTGTATCACACTCAAAGTGAAAGACTGAATCAGTGACTATCCATTCATTTAGATCATGACTGGATTCACCCAAGATTGTGACAACAGATTAATATGGATATCAGTATGATTTGAGTTCAGAAAGGGAGGAGGCTGGGGGATTGCTTGTATCTCAAACCTCCTTCAACCACATGATATGAGGGAACCGATGGCATATAGCCTCTTTTGAGAAGACTTTTAAGTATTTTTCCTGTCTTTGACCCCTTGTCTCTCATTTGTTTGTTGTGGACCTGATGAATTTGACATTCAGCCTCACTACAGTACCTTTCTGGTACCTTGGCATGCAGGTGGTAACAACTCCTCAACAGACAAGTTGGAAATGCAGGGCGGATAGAAAAAGGATTGGAGATAATGTCAAAATCCGTGTTCATTTATCAGTGTCTGGTCTATTCTAATGGAAATATAGTGAAACTATTCCAGTTAACCTATTGTATTCAGGACTCCATTTTTTTCAGTAAGACTTATGACTTTAATTTCAACAAAATAAAAGTAAAGCCTTTCTTTAGCATAGAGATTTGTTGACTGCAGCACAATTATATATTTATATAAGCTGAGATAGAACTAAATTGCATTCCTGGAAGAATACGCACACACAAAAAAGCTTTGCAGTAGAATAGGGAGACAAAAATGCTACAGATTTCTATAAAAGAACTACTGTGTTTGATGTGTCTTAAGGGTCAAATAGGATTCTGTTATAACTGTAAATTATTCATATGTATTCTTTGAGCAGGTAAGCCTCTTTTTATGAAATATATAATAGGAACAAGCAGCACTTCTGTTTCTCACAGAGACTTTTTTGAGAAAATATGAACATGGTAACATATTTAAATTGTTTTCAAAAGATACAAGGGACACAGAAAATTTAAGACCATTAAATGCAAGGATAGGCAATTTCTTTAAATAATTTCAACCTAGGAGCTTTGCTGGCAATACTAAATACCAGGCTTCATGTACCTCCTGTTCCAAAGAATTTGCTCTGATATTAAGCTTTGCAAGTCTTAACTATGGCATTGTTATCTGCCTTCTCATAATCTTATTTGCCCTCAGTATGGACTTCACAACAAGTTCACCTTTATGTTTTGGATGCATCCATATTGCTAATTGCTCTTGGTCACAAAGTGTTAGGAAATTTTTTGGGATGGAATCTCTCCAGGACAGGAAAGGTAACAGAGACTGCCATTAGCTTCTCCATCATATATCACACAAGAATTTGTTTCTGCCCTGGACACTGCCTTATTAATTTTGAACTCTCTTACTGTTATATCTGCATTTGCAATTGTCTTCACTATCGCAGACAAGATGGGGGACAGTGTTCATACCATATCTGCTAAGGTTGGCTCCTACCCTCTTCTTAGGACTCACATCTATTACAGTAATACAAAGTTTAATAATAATAGCAACCTTTAGGACAACACTCATTGCAGAAATAAGACTTTAGTATCCTACTTAAGAACCAGGCTTTTATTTTATTTATGGATACCTAAATCAATTTGGGGTAATCAGAAGATTTACTAAGGGCTTCAGAAGTAATTCTGCCCCTCTACTCTGCCCTGGTTAGACCCCATTGGGAGTATTATGTCCATCTCTGGTATTCTCAGCACAAGACAGACATTGGCCCACTGGTAGAGGGACATACAACTCTCCTATGAAGACAGGCAGAGAGCGCTGGGGATGTTTAGCCTGGAGAAGATAAAGTCTCTGTGGAGACTAAAGGGGGCCTGTAAGAAAGATGGAGACAAACTTTTGAGCAGAACCTGTTGCAATAGGGCAAGGGGTAATGGTTTTAAACGAAAAGAGGGAAGATTCAGACTAGATATAAGGAAGAAATTTTTTACAATGAGAGTGGTGAAACACTTGACCAGGTTGCCCAGAGAAGTGGTAGATGTCCCATCCCTGGAAATATTCGATGTCAGGTTTGATGGGGCTCCGAGCAACCTGATCTTGTTGAAGATGTCATGTACACGGTGAGTGCAGGGAAGGGGAGGGGTTGGGTTGCTAAATGACCTTTAAAGGTCCCTTCCAAACTTAAGCTGAACATCAGGTTGAATTCTTTACATTTTCAATGTGGACTAAACTGCAGCTGTCAGCAATAATATGCTTCTCTAGGGGTTTATTGTAGTTTAGTGTTGTGGTTTCCATCTTTCCCACAGTTTCAGAACTTAAAATCTAGGTGTATTCACATGCCTTTTATCTGAAGCACTTTTCTAATTTTTCATTATTTACTGAAAAATAAAAGAGGACTGGTTGATCATGGGGAGGGGGGGTTGTGGGGTTAGCTGAAATTGGCAGGAATTCCTGGAAGGCCTTTCTGCTTTTGTTTTCTTTCTACCTTCTTTTTCAGTATGGCTGAGCTGGAGATCATTTGGGTGTTTTATTTTATAAAATCTCTGCTATTACAGAGATCTAGGAATTGGTATGCTATTCATCTCTTCTTCCTTTCTTTTGTACTTACTGTCATCATGGAATAGTATTAAGAATGGCTTGTGTGTGTTTCTGATAAAATTGGATGTTTGATTGACTCTTCAAATTGAGCATCCACTATTCAGCCTTTTGAGATTGCAGAATATGAAATTCAGTAATGGATTTTCCCACCAGGTTTATTCTATGCTGTGTTGAATAGAAGGCAGATTAGAAGATGATTCAGGAAACTTTTCTTTCCCCATCCCACCCCTCCTTGGTTCTTTTCTTGGTTGCAGTGCTTTGTGCTCCACCTACGAAACTTACATAAACAGTGACAAAGCTACAGTCAGGTGCAGAATTTGAAAGACCAGGGAGAATTTCACTCACTGTTTCAAGTTCTGTCTTCTGCTTTCCATCAGTATCCTCAATTGTTGTACAAAGGGTTTAAATACGTGTTTATTGTATACAATAATTAATGTTACATAGTTAAAATCAATAGTTTCTGCTGCTATATAATACATTGGGTTTGGGGGTTATTTGTCAATATAATTAGATTTCCCTCTGAGTGATGTATTTTAACACAAGAACTTGAAGCTGGAGCTTTGATGATCAGGTCAGGATCATCTCCATACAATAGCATGCTGACTCCTGGCTGTTTGTTAAGTTAATAGGCCTAACTAAATAATAAAGATTTATTATGGATGGAAGTGGGTGTGACTCATAAAGTATGTGAAGTACCATACACTACTTGCTGTGTGGATCTTATGGTAGAAGAATTATATTACTTGTTAGTCTTTAAATATACTTCCTAGTCCAAAGTCTGATGATTCTTTACTTTTCAGATTAATTCTGCCTTAGATCAAGAGGGGCAAGCATTAAGACATCTTACAATGTTTCTTGTAACTTTGATAGATGCAAACAACAAATTCCATATCATTCTTTAGAGACAGCAGTGATTACATACGTTGAACTTTTGCAGAAGTGTTTGGTCCTCCTCTGCACTTCAGTTCACTAAAAATTTTCATAATAATTATAAATTGTAAGCATTTCATTTATCAGCTTAAGTGTGTGGGTGTACTTTCAAGTATTGTGATTTGGAAGGAAATTTGCAAACTCATTTACAAAATACTGCAAGTGAGCATTATCATGGAGATAGTCATTCTAAGTAAAATATTAAAACCTGCGGCAGGTGTACATGCCCTTTTAGAAGGTGTGTTGATAGGTTAAATTAGGTATTGTGAGTGTAGTAGAAAATAATTTAGATAATTGCTTTGGAAAAATGTGATTATATATAACACAAAACCTGATAACCTCTTTACAACAGAGCTGTATTGCAAGGAGGAGTGGGGTAAGGAGACTGGGCTGTCTTAGCTGAATATATGAAATTAAAAAAAAGAGTATTAAGTACATTTTTCGAAACTCTGTGATGAAGAATGAAATGTTGTATGTAGTAAGTTAATGCATTGGCACTCCATTTAACGTTATGGTACTCAGTTCAGTGTTCTGATATTTTAATTTGTGTGTTTCATAGACTCACACAATTACAAAATGGTAGGGTTTGGAAGTCACCTCTGGAGATCATCTAGTCCCACTTCCCTGCTAAAGCAGGTTCACCTACAGCACTTTGCACATGAACACGTCCAGGCAGGTTCCTCTTCAGAGAAGGAGACTTCACAATATCCTTGGGCAGCCTGTTCTACTGTTCTGTCACCCTCACAGTAAAGAATTTTTTTCTCATGTTAAGGTGGAACTTCCTGTGCTCCAGTTTGTGCCCCTTACCCCTTGTCCTGTCTCTAGGAACAGCTGATAAGATTCTAGCCCCATCCTCCTGACACCAACCCTTTAGATATTTGTAAACACTGATAAGGTCCCTTTACAGTCTTCTCCAGGCTAAACAGATCGAGCTCACCCAGCCTCTCATAAGAGAGACGATCCAGTTCTCTGATTATGTTTGTGGCCCTCTGCTGGACTCTCTCTAGTAGTCGCTTGTCTTTCTTGAGCTGGAGAGGCCAGAACTGGAAACAATACTCCAGATGTAGCCTCTCTAGGTCAGAGTAGAGGGGAATGATAGCCTCGTGCAATCTGCTTACTACACTCTTCTTGATGCACCCGAGGTGACCATTGGCCTTCTTGGCCACAAGGACACATTGCTTGTTCATTGCTAAATTGTTTTCTACCAGGACTCCAAGGCCCTTTCCCACAGAGCTGCTTTCCAGCTGGTTAACCCTTAACCATCATTGGTGCAGGTGGTTATTCCTCCTGAGGTACAGAACCCAACACCTGCCTTAGTTGAACTTCGTTAAGTTCCTCTCTGCCCAGCTTTCCAGCCTGTCCAGGTCTTGCTGAATGGCAGCATGGCCTTGTAGTGTATCAGTCACTCCTCCTAGTTTTATATCATCAGCAAACTTGCTGAGGGTACATGCTATTCCCTCATCCAGGTCATTATTGAATATGTTGAATAAGACTGGGCCAAGTACCAACTCCTGGGTAACACCACTGGCCACAGGCTTCCAACTACAGTCTGAACCACTGATGACAACACTCTGAGCTCTGCCATCCAACCAGTTCTCAATCCAGCTCAGTGTTCACTCATCTATCCCATACTTCCTAAGCTTATCTATGAGACTGTTGTGGGACACATCTATACATCTTTTAAATACTTCCAGGGATGGTGACTCCAGAACTTTTCTGGGCATATGAGAACTTGCATTTTGTAATAAAGAAGGTCCGTCATATTTCTATGGTTCCAGTACTCAAGGATAGCTCTTCTTTCTTCAAGACTCTTCTGTAATGTTTGTTTCCCAGTTTCCAAGTGCCAGTGAATTTCATGAGTGCATATTGACTTGTTGGTCAATACTATTAAAGTATAAACAAAATTAGTCCCAAGTGATATTCTTGAGGAATCAGTGATAAGAGCTTTGCAGTAACAAAATTCCCTTTTCAGTATAACTCATTTTGGGCATTTTGTTCAGCCAGTTGCTCATTTGTCTCGTAGTTCTGCTGACATCCATACTTGCCATATTTTACAATAGTTTTCTATTTAGCATGATAGGAAACATTTGTATATGTCCAGAGATATTTTTTTTCTAGTTTTCTATATGAAAATAAATGTCATATTGAAGAAAGTTAAGTACAACATTGTCAGAATTTATCTTTCTCTGGTACAGTCATATTGCATTACCTCATCTGCCATTTATCTCACAATTTTCTGAAGCTCCACCGTGTCTCGAGAGCAAAATAATGGATCTGTAGCTAAGAAGATCATTTCTCTCCCTTTACTATTCTCCAGTCATACCTTGATCTGACCTGGCATCATTTTAAAATGTTACTTTTCAACCTGAAATTTCAAATGCTAAGTTTTTTCTGTTATCTAGGTCAGAAAACTGTCTCCAAAGAGATCCCTCCAGTACAAGTGCATTAAGCTTTACAGTTACATCTACTATAAATATTATCATGTGTATATTTAGCAAACATAAATATAAATAAATACATATATTCACTTTCTCAGCATCCCAGCTTTGCCCAAATGTTCATTACCATTGTGCTGAGATCAAGCAAATTATTTGCGCTTCTCTAACAAGTGACTTCTTATGAGACTAATGTGAAACAGATTGCAAAGCAGCACTTCCAAACATGTACTCCAAAAGCTGTTGCAATTACCAAAGTGGTCAGACATTTCTATTAATACAGATGTTCTAGGAGGTGAACCAGAAAAAAAAATCTGCTTACTGAACCTGGAACAAAAAAAAATCTTCTCCTATTTTCTTCTATCTTTCATTAAGGATTTGTCAAAGTTTTCCTGCAGTTTTTGTTCAAAGAGAGAGATGTAGACTTGCTGGCTAGAGTATCTCCATGAGGTATCTATTTATTGCATAAGGGATCTTTTTAGGCCTGTTTCGCTTTGAGTGGATGTTGGCTGAAGGCAAGGCCTACAGATCACAGCTTTTGTAAAACATTTAAGTTTTTACTGAAACTTCTAGAGCTTTTGAGTATTTTCTCCAATTTACATTACTTTCTTACTTGGTATTTTGTCCGCCTGCCAACCGCTAATTGTGGGAACAATGCTCTCAGTGATGGTTTGACTTCTTCTTTTTAAATACCATAGTATAGCACCAGAGTTTTTAATAGAGTGGTGAAAGATATGTGTAAATGATGCATAGTGCTAGATGAAACAGAATTACTGAGAGTTTCAAATGTCAACGCCTCAGAAAGAAAAAAAACATCAAAAATAACAGGAAACAAGGATAATGAATTCAACTACTAAAAGAAGAAATCTTTTCTCCTTTTTTTGAGATTTTTTTTCTTTCCATGTACAGTGTAAGAAAGAAAAATGCAGTACTTTCTCCCTTGGATATTTTAACTTTATAAAAATATATTATTTCTTTTCTACTTTTGAATGAGACCGGTTAGTATCAATCAAAATTTACTAAAAAGTCTGCTTTACAAAAATTGACCTTGTAGGATCAGCTGTACTTAGAAAAGCATGGATGAAGCAAAAAGTAATACTGGCATGTAACCTCTAAGCAGTGCTCAAGCAAGCCCTGCTGCAGCTTGTGGTACATGGTGTTGTGATTATATATGTACGTGATTACAGTGTCAGGTATTGTCTCTAGCAGCTTTGCCTGGCTTGATGTGGTCTGTGACATGCTGGCTTGCTGTTAATGTTATGGCATAGAAGATCCAGCCAGCAGTAAATCTGGGGAAATGCAGAAATGACATCAGTGGCTTTGATAGAGCCTTTTATTGGTGTCTAATGTTTGGTCCTGCTGTGCTTTAATGCTGATGTGCCTCCATATCCCTAGGAAAGAATAGTTCTGTAACCTCACTTGGGAACAGGAGGACAGTGATTTACTTTTTTAAAGTTGGATGTGAAGACTCTAAGCTGATTTCTGTGAATGCTGAGTCTTTGGAATACTAGTCAGCACCTTCCCAGTCTTCCCTGCCTTGCCTATTCTGCCATGTTCTGCTTCCAGATATGCTTCAGCATTCATTCGACATCAAGGTTGGAAAAACTGAGTGAGACAAGCTCGTGGATGACAACAATCCATTCTGGATGCACCTTTTCTATTTCATATCCAAAAGCACCCATTGAGGTCCTGCCATGATCATGTGAGCACTATGTTTTAAGTGATACGCTTTTGTCACCAAGCAATGTCCATTCTCAATTGCTTAAAAGGTTGACTGGGGTAAAGAGCATGTGGAGCAAGAGGATCACTGGTTACAGTGGTACTGTCACAGCTGCTCACACTAACATGCTATCTCTGCATATCACACTGGTTTCACAGTCTGGGTAAAGAAATCCATGTGAAAGTGGATAAAAGCATGACCAGTTTTGAGACTTTGAACCTTGAAGCTTCTGCCTGATGCAAAGTGCCCTCCATAAAAATGTCAGACAGAACACAAGAATAGTAATATCACATAAAATATAGCAAAGATGCCTCACCTGGGACCAGATCATTAAAAGGCAATGAACTGTAAAGAGCTACTATTTCTATGTTTCTGCTTGCAAAAGGTAAGAAGATATTGACTGATAGGAGCCAATCAAGCAGACTCCTGGCAGATAAGAACTAGTTAGTAGCTTCTATACACTGCAAGAATACAAGGTTTAAACTTCCAGGAAGGAATGCATTCTTGTGAGTGCATTTAAGTTTGATTTGTCAACAAGTTTTTGACAGGGATTTTGTAACATAAATTCCAGTTTGGGTCAAAACTAGGAAAAGTGAACTTTTTCTGTTGTAATGTCCCTTTTTAACTTTTTAAAGCTCTGATAGAATTTTTAGAATTCCAGTCATATCATTTACTCTCATGCTGGACAGGGAACTGGAACTCAGTCTTGCAAATAGGCCTTCTTTATACTGTGCTGCAAGGTTAGGCTCAGGAATGTTCACATCAGTTGGTGAACAGAAAGCATACTTTAATTCCTCTTGTCTCTTTGGGCAATCTCACATAGACCTGTAAATGTCATGTATTAAACATTCACAATTCACCCCATGAAATACAATAACCTGGGCTGGATTAGTGTCACATTCTAAAGTAAATAAAGAAGATATAGGTCTTCAGTAAAAGACACTGGAATAATATTTTCGAAGATGACTAAAGCCCTGCGCAGCAAAGATGTTAACTAACAGTAGCAAACTATTAGTATCTGTTATAGTGGTGTTTACTGTGACTATAGTACTTTACAAAAGGAGATGCCCCTGTCCTTAGAAGTTTGAGAGGAGCAAAGCCAAGACTTTTCTTTTGTTGACAATACATACAGCTTCCCAGGATAAACCTTCTAGTTAGTCCTCTATCACAGAATGGTTAATATATTCCCATAGTTTATATTGAAGTTCAGAAATATTATACAGAAGAGAAACACTTAATTGTATTAGTGCTAGGCCTTATGTACTGGTAGCTCCTAGTTATTGTCTTTAAATGGAAATATTTTCTCCTTTAGTTTCAAAGGCAATACATATGGTTCCTGTAAAAAAAGTAATTTATTTTAAGTTCAATTAAATGTTTATAAAATCTTCAAATGAAACAGAAAACAACCTCCAAAATCAAAAAATTGGCATTCAAATAGTCCTTAGTTTGTGATTCTACATGCAGAAGGGATTGACTGAAGGGCAGGTTTCTTACTGCTTCTTTAGATATGCTTGATTTTCTAAACTGACAAGATTATTGTTAGGTTCCTTCTGAAAAGAGTAGGTTTTATTTTCTCAGTGTCAGTTCTTTCCTAATAAACTTTCCTGAACTTGGGATTTCTTTTTTTGTCATGTGGTACTGAATAAATTCTAACACATTCTACTTTTTATAGCCTGAAGATAATAAACTTGTAAAAATAGGATGCCGGTATCTGTACTTAGCCAGAAGTTTTCCAATAATGACTTTTATGAGGAGGCTTGTTCTGTGTTTCTGGGAATTGTTCCTTTTGGACACAGAGGGAACAACAGTAACAGGGGATGAGGAGAAGGCTGAGGTACTAAATGCCTTCTTTGCCTCAGTCTTTAATCGCAAAGAAAGCTGTTCCCTCTGTGTACAAACCCCGGAACTAGAGGAGCAATATGAGGCTCCCATGGTCCAAGAGGAGGAGGTCAGAGCCTT